>JAHZNF010000604.1:4154-15853 GCA_027744215.1 Troglopedetes dispersus | reverse complement strand
TGTCTCTCGAATCTCTGGATTCTCCATTATCTTCATAACTCCATCGTCAATCTCATCCTCTTTTTGCACGTCATCCTAGTCAGTGTAATAACATAAAATTATCACACTCAATATTATGATGAAAAAATTTAGAGCCAGTATTACGTACATCGTCAGGGGTATCTGTTCCCTCAAGACGTCCCATGATCTCGTATAAACCAAAATTGACCACTTCGTGCATGCTGTCCTCGTCATCCCTAAAAAGCAAAGTTTTCAATTTCTCCCTGAGCAATACAAAATTGACCAATTTATCATCTTTAGCAAACAGTATTGATAACTGACTAACTTACGGATAGCCTAATTCTTCATTTCTTCCGGCATCATTTAGGGAACTGATGTGCCTGGAACTTTAATCACAAAACGTGAAAATCAATTTTTTAACAAGCAGATTTGACCTCCTTCATCTGTAATTTGCACAATAATTAAATCCTTCTTGTTCCCTTACACACGATCATGGAGCTGTGGATCGGTTGCTCCGAAAGTGCCACAAACAACAACTGCAGTTATGACAAAAACTACCGTTGACACACTAGTACAACGACTCATAATAAAACTTGTTTCAAATTTCTAGAATATGGTAACAAAACCAGAGGTCATGTGATTAACAAATTAACAATCAACTTGATTGTGATGATGGTTCACAAATAATGCGTAATGGGTCCATCTGCAATGGTCAAGTTTAGAACATGCACCCAACCGGAACCGGATTATCAGCTAAAAGATTTACCCTGAAAATTTTCTCTTACATGAAACCAGTCACATCTTTAGAAAATGTTCATAAACAGGTATGCTTGTTGCTTTGTGTAAATGTTCCACAGCTAGTATATATGTAGATCAGGATAACATGCTACAATTTTAATAACATGCTACAATCCAAGAACCCTCTTGGATCAAGTAAACCTGTGTACAAGACAACATAAAACACCTTAACAAAAGACAACATGCAACACCTAAACAAATCTTTACAGAATAAACTACATATGTACTCGTGTGAAGCCAAGTGTTCTGTGTACAAGACAACATAAAACACCTAAACAAAAGACAACATGCAACACCTAAACAAATCTTTACAGAATAAACTATGTACTCGTGTGAAGCCATGTGTGCAATAAAAATAATTGTTCGCAGTTCACATAACCCGATTTCTGAAGACCTTGAGCATTCCAGACTGCGTCACAACACAAAATGGTCTCCATTTTTACATTTTAAATCTCGTCTACTTTCCAATAAAAATCTTGCACGGTTTTGCCTGCGTCCTCCAGGGCTTTTTAGCAAGAATGCAGACCGTTCCCACACAACTGAATTAAAATGGAGCAAAAATGAGCACTTAGAAAAAGAGATGACCTGATGATGACCCAAAAAATTAATTTTATAATATTTCCAATGAAGTCGTCAGTTTTGCATCTTTGAAAATTAAACTAATTTATTAACATGTGAACATAGAATAATAATAAGAAGAACGATCGTTTTTTTTAAATAAATTACTACATTTAGTATCTCGGTGCCCCAACGTTTTTCTGGAACTGTCCAACATAGTTTCCAGGCGGTGAGTATCGGCTTGTCATATAAAATTGATATGGCTCACAGTTTTTATTTACTGCGTAGCCATATCCAACGTACTGAGTATCCTTCCAAACGGTTTGTGTGAAGTGGCCAATTTTGTCATACATCATGTCGTTTCCACGTCCTCTGTATCCTTGCAAAATAAAACAGTGGAAACTTTATAATACGGTACAGGCGATCATACCTTTCTACTCTCAATTGTAACGCTGCAACCTCCAAGTAGAAAACCAAGGTGATAAACGCTGTGAACAGGAGAATAATAATAAGGACGATCGTTTTTTAAAAATAAATTACTACATTTAGTATCTCGGTGCCCCAACGTTTTTCTGAAACTGTCCAATATAGTTTCCAGGGGCTGAGTATCGGCTTACCATATAAAATTGGAAAGGCTCACAATTTTTATTTACTGCGTGGCCATATCCAACGTACTGAGTATCCTTCCAAACGGTTTGTGTGAAGTGGCCAATTTTGTCATACATCATGTCGTTTCCACGTCCTCTGTATCCTCCCGAGTGAAATGGATAATCTTCCACTTCTTCGTACCAACCGTCCACTGAAACCAGGGCTGAGTCTTCTGATAACATGTAAGGACCTGCAAAGAGATTTTCGCCTGTGACATTTCCATTCCATTGGCGATCGTGGTTCCAAAATCGGCTGTTGGTTAATGTGCACTCTCGAGCGTTCTTTTCTGCCCAACGTTGGGCAGAGTCTAGAGATTTGTTTGTCATCTCAATTAGTTCGCAAAGTAATTCATTGACTGTGATTTCGTGTAGTTAGTTTTTCAAACTTTATGGGGGAGGATGGAACTTTTTGGTCTAAGCAGTAACTGGTAATTATATTATTGTACGTGTTGTTTGTTCGATTTGTGTAGACTTATTACTGTGGATGTGTAATTTCAGATTTGTTCAACGGATTTTGTTTTTTCAAATATCTGATATTTTCACAAAATTAAAAGATTGTTCATGTGTAAATATTTCAATCATTTTTTTTATTCGTATTGTCACTTGAAAATGCTCGCGGTTAGCGCAGCGAAAGCTTGTGATTCTTAATTAATAACGATAGATCCCTATTTCTCAAAAATGAATAATACAACAAATTTTAAAATTTTGAATAATAGATATTAAGAACGTGTAGCCAAAGAAAATTTTGAATGTGATGATTGTGTGGCATTACTCAAACGGCAAAGGAATTTTATTCAAATTGGAATAAAACGGTAAAAAAGAGAATTTTAAAAAAGATTGTTAACACTGTCGGGTTCACCAGTTAATTTTTGATTTCAGAACCTTACTGGCTTGTAGCAATAAATATTTTTCAATGCAAATTATAAATTGACGCTTGCTTTTTTACACCAGGAAAAGCATGAAAATATGTAATAAACAATTTATTAATCTGTAGGTACCTATGTACAAGTTAGCGATTTAGGTCAGCTTTATTACCTCTTTTGTCATGTTTTTGAAGATGACACCAACAATGGCAATCAGCAAACTCATTCAAAACTGATCTTTCAAAGGGTTATCCCTCACAAAAAAATTTATACTTTATTTTGTGGCAAACATGAATAAATTACCTAATTAATTTTTTACGCAAAATTGTAATTTAGTGCTAATGCACCACTGGTCCAGTGCCAGCATCCCCAGAAAGCTTGTGCGGAACGACCCCAGGCCCCAAGTCAATTTTATTATACGTTGGAGACTTATAACTCCGACTTTTGCTGGTTACCGAAGAGCCCCAGACGTTGCTCTTATTCAAGCTTCTTCCCGTCTCATTATTCTTGATGGAGAACACAGGACTGTTATCGAGGAATGTGTCAATGAGCTCCACAATATTGACTCCTTTTGTTTGGGGGTCTTCACTGAAATCAAAGTCGTCATCATCCAAATATGATAACCCATCTGCTGACCGTCTCCTTCTGCCAGACGCTTAATAAAAACAAAATTTAATTCTTCCCATCCAATTTTGCACACATTTAAAAATTGTTCTAAGAAGGAGTTATGTAAATTGTTTTCTTACTATTTCTTCTCGCCAAATAAATAATGGTCGCTCCAAGCAGAGAGGCGAAGCTCAGTCCTCCGAGCAAGCTGTACAGATCCAAATTCTGGTGATCATCCTGCCATCCCCATCCACCCCACCCGCGACCACCGCCACTGGCACTCATCATGTATGGATCATCATAGTAGCCACCTCTTGACGAAAAGGATTTTCCACTGACCACACTTGCACTTTCGGCGGCATCACCGCCTCCCCTGCCTTTATCTCCAGTATTTCCTCCATGTGTTCGAAACCATAAATTTTTAATGGTTCCGAGAAGATCTCCATTGGCCAGAACTGCCAGGAGTAGGGAAAGGACCACTGTAANTCGGCGGCATCACCGCCTTTATCTCCAGTAGTTCCTCCATGTGTTCGAAACCATAAATTTTTAATGGTTCCGAGAAGATCTCCATTGGCCAGAACTGCCAGGAGTAGGGAAAGGACCACTGTAATCTTCACCTCCATATTACTCTTTCACACATATGAACACACTTATCAACGAAATTGACAAATTACGCCAGAGCCGTCGTGTCTACTACCTCTCTGCTGCACCACCGTTTAGCGAACTCTGCAGTGGGTCGTTTTTTCAAAGCGGATGGAGGCCTTTATATAAACTTTTCTTGTGTCTATTCTTCATACATGCACGAGAAGTGACTCCACTGGGAAATCTCGCAACTTTTAGGTTTTGACAGTGGTTGACAGCTTCTTTTTTATTTAACTTCTTTTTTTTGTTTAGTGTTGAGCACACTGATAAGAGTTATACGCACATCCATTCAATAAATTCCTACGTGTACTTTACCTCGGTTCATTACTCTTTCACACCTGTGCAGAAAATAATAAAAAGAAGATAAGGTTCTTTTTTTTAAATAGAGTTGCACATTTTTGCACCGGCATTGTCATGCTCTGCTTCCTTTACATGTCAGTATAATCGTTGATAATGATGGCCATACCATGATCAATCATAGCAAATGATACTTTGAAAATGGTGCACACCGAGTCTTGTTCACACGCATTTATCGGAAGACAATCGCTTCAAAAGAAGATGACAAGCGACAGCTCTATTTCTTTGTTGTGAGCTGCATTCATTCTTCAGAGTTTACCATGCTTGTTTACGATTATCTGTGGCGAAAGCTATTCGCTTCTTCTCGTTATTCTTTTTTTTTGTTCTCGAGAAGGAAAAAGTTTACTTTTGCACACGACCAGCTTTATCATTATTGTTTCAAGTTCGTTGTTTCTGATCTTGAATCTTGAACTCAATTTTAGGTTTCCTTTTATTTGTGAGAAATGCATATATTGTCATTGAACAGCAGATGTATAAAAACTTACACATGTATTTGTATGCATCCTGCGTCTTTGAAGACAAAGATGTGTAGTATCATTTGCATTTTTCATGTTTACCAAATATTTAATGATGGCCGACGAGAGAAAATGTGGCAATAAACCTGTAAGCACGAAGATTTTCCACACATACATATGCCTCCAATTTCTCATTCTTGCCTGCACAAAATAAAAATCCAATGAAGCGGAAAGTTGGAGAAAAAAGTGTAATGTGTGCAAAATTACTAGAACATTAATGAAGATACATATAAGCTTTTAGTGGTATCGTGTGCGTGTACCACGTCTCCACCGCCAACGATCATTCATTTTTTTTTAAACATTAGTTCGAAAAGTGTCTCTTTCTCTCGTGAAAAATGTGGTCACTTCTGGGAAAACGCTTATGGTAATGACGCATATTTTTGGACAAAGTCAATTGAGTCAAATGGTCCGTAAAATGATATTTAAAAAACTATGTACAACATTCCCAAGCATGTGGCTCATTTCACGCTTATATGGTCCTAGAAGTACTTCTGAAAATTTGTGTGCGTCTATTACCAATTTGCATAATCTTCTCTCGCAAATTTTTATGACCGTGTCTAATTTTCAGGTGACCAGTGAAAGCCAAAAAAAATAAAATATGTAAATGAACTTCTTCTTGAAACACTACCACTCGAGGATACATTAGTGACGTTGGTACAATAAGTTCCTTTTTTTCCTTACACGTGTCAAATGACGTGTAAAAACGGAGCACGTAATTGTAGCCCGTGCGACGACTAACTAGTGTGAGAACCAAAAAAAAAAACAAGAAGAAACACTAAAACCTTGATGTCGCCGTAATCATTTGCTCATCAACACACATCTTGTTCAACAGCATCATTACGCTCCCACATAAACGTAACTTGAATAGGTAATTATGGCTCAACCTATATTTTCTCCTGGTTTCGTGCAACATCGTAGATAGTGCGCACAGGAAGTCTGCTTTCCTCCTGGAATAATTTCTAAGTATTGCATACAAAGTGGGTAAAATTCGGCTGCTGCTAACATTTTTTTTGGCTCCTAAATTTACATACATATTAAACTAATAAGGTTTTTGTGATACAAAAAATACAAAACAGACATCTGGAGCAAATAAAAAAGTTTTTGGAGCATTTCTGCTCCTCTGCAGTTACTCAAGGAAAATGTAATATGGAAACATGCAAAAAAAGCTAGTTTTTTTTGTTGTGCTTGATCAAATGTGCAAGGAGCAATCACATCGCCTCTTCTTGCTTTTATTTTTTTTAGTTTCTCAATTCAGCTCACGTAGTTTCTCTTCTGTACTTAAAAAACTTGCATAGCTTCCAGGATTTTCCCTGGCTCGCATGCAAAAAGCCCATGTGCAAAGCAAACAAGTGCATGTTAACAAGAAAAATCTGGATAACACAAATTGTCGACAAAAAATACCTCTAGACTTTTTGTGTGCGGCAAACAAGATGTTTTTTAAACAAGGCACGGCTCACGTCGTCTGTTCCAGAATGAATAAAATGGGCTTAATTCACGATGATGACCTGAAACCAGAAGAACAGCATACGTCACGTTTACCTGGAAAGTCATTTAGTTAAGAGTATCGATACCGCTCTTGGCTCACACATTTTTGCTCCATAATTGTTTGGGTAACAAAATACTGTTGATGGGGATATATTTTACCAAGAAAGCAGTCATTACTACACCCACGCCCAGCCCAACTTCCCACTCAAATTCTCTATGTATTTTGTTCACACGCATGCCAATTTGCTAACTACTATAAGCTTTTTAGCTACAAAATTCTATGCTTGTTTTTTTTATTCCTGAAAAAAAATTAATTTTGGGTGATAGTGGAGCAGCGCACCATTCCAAATAGGCGTGTTGCACAAATTACTCGAGGAAAGAGGGAAAAAATGTTCCGGCATTTTTTTTTCCTTCCTGGAATGGTAGTCAGCCTCTTGTCACGTCACAATAAGTTTCATTCTTGCCATATTTGCGTTATCCTAAGTTGAAGTCAACTCAACACGACATGCATGCGTGGAATGAGCTATAAAAGAAAGCATGACTGTAATAAAAACACACACACACACACTTTCCCCGAAAAATAAGAACACACATCAACATTCCACATGACCGAAACTCTCATTTTTATAGTCCAGAGGGACACTCACTTATCTCCAGGAAATATAAATATATATCACTGGAGAAAAAAAAGAGACAGTCATTCGCTTTTCTCCAGAAAAGAAAACACGAAAGAAGAGAACCGGCGACACATAGCTTAGCGGAGTAAAATGGCTCCTCAAAGCATTCTAATATTTTATTCTGTTCCAAGAACCCTAGAAAAGTTTTCCAGCTAAAGCCAAAGGAAAAACATGGACACAAGAGCACAGGCAAATATGCTCTGCCTGTTCTTGATTTTCCGGAGATGCTCAGTTAGTTGCCGCAGAGGCTTGCTTTTGGCAATGTGATTCTGTGTTTTTCAGAGTCGTCATTATTATCGAGCTCTCTTTCGTGATTCCAAGATTGATGACGCGGACAAAGAAATCGACACGCACATATATCGCTATTACATATATTTTCGGTGAAACAAATGAAGTAGATCGTTCACACATGTATGTAGAGAAAAAAAAACTAATGTGGGGAATCATTTTCAGTTCACTGATCAAGACGAAATGATCGTCATTAGATTACATTTACTCTCATCCTTTTGCATGCATGGATGGTACGGTGACTTCACAAAATAACATCCCCGCGTCTGAGTAGTGAACTCCATTCAGGATCACCTTCACTCCTTCACTGTATTTTTTTCGTTTGATAAAAAAAACTCTCATTTCAAGTTGAGTGAAGCCAGCACCAAGGGCGGATTATAAATTCCTGGAAACTTTTTTTTGTTCTCGTCACAGTCTTCATGCAAAGATTAGTGCGCTAAATATACATATACCTCCACAAACCACATTTTTGCCGACATCATTATCGCCACCACATCACCATTTGACTTTTCAGATTCAACCGAGTTCGTTTGATTTTTCAGGAGACTGAATAAAGCCTGTGTTTTGCCCGCGCCACCACATTTTGAGGATTCGTATATATTTTTTATTTTGCTTTCTATCACTTCTCTGGTTTTTTTGTAGCTTTCCATCTAAAAGGCTTTAATGTGTCAATATTATAATATGTGCTTATCTGATCATGCAGAATACATATGTACATGTTTATACAGAGCTACAAAAACACGCTTTTACTTATGTTCGTTTAGTTAACATAATAAACATGAGATCGTCTGTGTGCATCTCTCATGCATCGGTGCACTCTCTATCTTTAAAAAAACTCTTTTCTTCGTTTGTTACTTTTTTATTACTTTTTTTGTCCTTCATCTCCATACATCAGTGTGAAACTGAAGCTTCTAGATGCAGTCACAGCTTGAAGCCATATGTTGGTAGGTATGGATCATCTCGTCTAAATATCAGAGGCCTCCAGAGGGAAACGATAGGAAGCCAGGAAAAACTAGAAACTTTTCTCTCAAAAAAATCTTCAGGTGAAAGAGGTAAGATTCCTATTTCAATCCATCCATCCATCCATCTACGTTTTTTATTATCCTTTCCTTCCCTTTCCCTCATACCTTCTGGTTTGATATAAATATATTTTTTTGGAGATTTAAAAGGACTTCCTCTTACTTTTTTAAAAGAGAAAAAGAGAAGGAAAAAATATTGCTTGCTTTTCTCATCTTTTTTTTTGCTTCCACAAGAAATTGTTACCTGGCCTGAAGGCTTCCTTCTTCTTTTCCCAGCCGCACACACACATACACACACAGCGGCATCCTGTCGAATAAAAAAATTCAATTGCATCTTTTTTTCTTGATGCTTCCTTTATTCTTTTTTTACTTAAAAAATATGAGATACGAATTGTATAGGAAATACAGTATTTATTTCAAGAGTATAAGCGCTTTCTATGTTTTTCAAAAAAGGGAAGCCGACAGCAGCGGCGGAGAAGCAAAAAAGAAACGAATCTGAGAAGTTACTGAAAAAAAGGAAGAAGAAAGTAAGAATTTTTTTTGCTCCAACCTTTTTTTATTTTCTATTCAAGGAAGGCCATTCAATCCCGGAAAAAATCATTCTTCCATTTTTTGTAGTCTTGTTTTCTCGTGCCGCGTTTTTTTTTTGTTTGCGAGCTCGTTGCAGTTTCCTGCTGTGTATACTAAATACAAAAAAATATAATAATTCTCTCTTTTGCTGTTGTTGTTTAGAGATGTTTTGTTGTTTCCGTTGTTCTTTTCGGTAGTAAATGAAATTATGGAAAGTGTTCTGTGTAATGGAGAACGACGTCCTTTTTATTATGCTTTTCCAGCCTTCCGTTGTATTTTTTAAGCTCGCGCCCCTCCTTGTCGTTAATGTGAAGGATGCAGTGAGACAATTACAAAGAAGAAAAGGTCATTTAATGGACACGAAGAACAAAGGAGAAAAAAAGGGACACATTTTTGTATAGCGACAGAGGTTTCATCTTACTTTCTTATTCTGTCAGAGTCATTTGAGCTTTTGCATCATCATCATCATCATCGCCATCACCATTTTCCTTCCTTTTTTTTGCAAAAAATACCCTCCATATAACCATTTAGTTCATCCATCTCACCTGTGAAAGAAGCTCAAAAAGCGCTGAGAAAGAGAATGTAAAACGAGTTGGAAAATGAGAAACAAGGTCGAACTCCACTTCCAACCTCCGCGAAAAGCTGGAGCTAAGAGCTCATAAAGATTTTATAGAAAATAAGAGACAAAAGCAGGAGCTTCACTTAAAACGCAGATGATTCCAGAAAAAAAATATACGTCGATGATGACAACCCGAAGCACCCAGAAATGTGATGATCAGGATGGAGCGAAAAAGGAGGTTAATTTTCAGGGAAACGGGAACTGCAAAACAAGACGGAGAAATGGGATAAAATAGCAAGAGGAAAAAAATGTAGATAAATAGTGCTCCACACTTTTTTTGGGGAGAAATATCAATATTGCCATTTTCCTTAATGTCAGAGGTTGCGAGACATCCGAGCAGGTTTTCCAATCTTGTATTATAGATTATCATATCTCCTTTCAACATCTTTTCTTCCCTTTTTTTCAAAAGCATTGAGAACAAAAAAAAACGTGCTCCATATTGTATAACTACGTTCTTTGATTCACTCTACTCAAACTCACTCACGACTCTGAAGTGAATAAAAAAAATTGGGGAATGTGATCACCACTGACGACGACCATGTTACCAAAAAAATATGAAAAGGAAAAGGAAGAAGAAAAACGACCGTTTTCAAAAAACGGAGATAATATATTTTCTCTCTCGTGGAGAGAAAATAATAAGCTTGTCTGCTCACTTCAAAGAAAAAACGCTTCTAATGCCCACATTTTCCTTTTTCTCGGTTCAATTGTGTTTCTTTTTCCAGAGAAGGTGTGCCTACACTGTCCTCTCTAACAACCATCCATCCAAAATAAACTCAACCCATCAGAGATTTTTTTTTGAAAAAAAAAATATTAAGGAGCACGGTTTCCTATATTCTTCTACAGATGAACATGACACGAAAATAAATGGCGCTTGTGGGTATTACGTATAAGCTACGTAGACTGAAATGCCTGTACAGATATGACACGTTTGTTGCAGACATGACCTTTTTTTACTTTGGAGATGGATGAGAAAAAGGTGAAAAAGATAAGGAACAGAAGGTAATGAATACGGAAGTTTTTTTTTCTCCAGTTAGTTCTAAAATGAAACCGTGTGTGTATATCATCTATGATATATGTATGTGTTTCTCTAAAAAAAAGTTTTAGTTTTGTTGGTGTTTTTCTCTTCAATGTTATTATTTTGGCTTCGGTCTGGCTTCACTTCCAAAGTGGAATTTGGAGAAGGAAAATGGAGAAGAGGCAACAGCAGTTTCCAATTGAAACGTATTCCAATTTCGATGTTTGTTTGCATTTCTATTTCGCCAGAGTTGTGCTGCTGATGACTTTTCCCGGGGAAAACATAATATACCTATGTGCATATGCATAAATGATAAAAAGACATTATTTACCTTTCATCCACCTTTTTCCTCCTTTTATAAAAAATATAATAAGGTTAGTTTTCGTTGCTGAGAATATAAGTATATTTCTGGAGCTAGTTTTGTGCTTCACCAAAAGGGCAAATCAAATCAAGATAAGCTTGTCACAAGCCTCCGTAGCTTTGGTTTCAACCGGTTGTTTCCACTATGCTCGAAATTTTTTTATTTTAGTTTTCCATCCAGCTCCATTTTTCTTCTATTTTATCTGAGTATGCAGGATTCGGTGACAGCTCCGCGTTTTCCCCAGTTTGCGCTTATATAATGCACTCATTGTGCCAAAAAGTAGGACTACAATACAACATATTTTTTTAGGAGACAACTTGGGACAAACAAAACTGCAATCATATAAAAAGCAAGTATTGCAATCCCAGCAATATCATTTTTTTTACCACGATCATCTTCCCGATCATCACGTTTCACGATTCTCCACATGTATATATATATATACATATATATTTTATTATTTTATAGTATCGTAATCGTGGAGGTTTTTTATTCTCGGTTTTTCCTTTCTCATAATATATGAGAGAACCATCCATGCCATATAATATTTCCTCTTTTTTTATCTGGAGCAAAGTCGCCGTCACGCTGCTGACATTTTTGTATATCCATATATACCGTGTTAGTTTCGCGAATTGTGGATGCAGTCCGTGTCCTCCTCTCCAACACCATCAACAAAGGA
>JAHZNF010000603.1:0-13120 GCA_027744215.1 Troglopedetes dispersus | reverse complement strand
GCTTTCATTCTATAAATTGGTTGCACTTGGTCCGCTTCTTTTGTTCTCACAGATGAGAGCTTCATAGCGCAGCATCAAGTCAATACACGATTTTTTCTGCTGTTCAGAATTTTGAGCAGCAGTTGAAGAGAGCAGAAATTCTTGACTGTATGTTATATATGTATTATGCTTTACCACCGCGAGCCAAATGCGAATAATTGCTGTCTACTACGTACTTATAGCTGGTATATGAAAACTCCTGTCGGCGATTCCTGTATTTGCAGGCTTATCGAAAATGTTCCTGCATTTGCGAGATAAAAATCCCTAAAGTGAAAGTAACCAAAATATATAGGCCAATATAGGACAGCTGTACAACGGATATATTAGCCCGTGCCGTTTTCCCTTCCTACGAACATTTTCTGCCAAAATACAATATTTTTGCTCTATTGTCTACATCTTCGGAACACATGTGGCTCCAGACCAATCTTTTTGTGCTGGTCCATAAACGTGTGAATTTGTCTGAACCGAGTCTGGCCAACACGAGCAAAACAAAGCAAGTCTATAAAAAACGAGCAAATATTTCTATTTTCGGTGGTGGTTCATGCTTATTGAATGCTCCCAATTCCTGATCAATTCCCACAAAATATACCCGCAGAAACCAACCACCACTGGAGCAACACAACAAAAGAACTCCGAGAAAGCACAAAAAAGTGAATGAATGAAAGAGAAGGCTGGAGAAAAGGAAAATGAGTTGCACAAAAGAGTGGGTCAGAACACAAAGGATAAAAATTGCTTTCATATTATAGAAAACTACCTACCAAATATCATTAATACATATTTCTAACTTTATCCACGTCAAGACACATACTTCCTCTAATATGTTTTGTGTGCAGAACATCAACAACCAAATTAATGCCAGAAAAAACAACAACACATCCAATAATAAAAACCAACACGAAAACAAATGAAGCAATAAGCGGACAACTTAGTAAAATACACATAAGCTGTACTGTGGACCTTCAACAAGACACAAATATTCCTAAGTGGACAGAAAGCATGTGCATAAAATATATAAGAAAGGAATTATTTTTATACATTATAAATAATTGCTTTACTCTGAGTTTGCTGTTATTATTATTTGGGCAACACATTTCTACTAAGCAATGAGTGCGCTCTTCCAAAACCTAATCTGGACGGGGCCTCGAGTACTTTTTTGTACTGCAGAAAAGCAAAGCAAACACAAGAAAAATAACTATGGACTCAACAGAAGCAAATATGTATATGTATGGAGTAGTTTTTGAAGCATTTTCTTTTTTCATTCTGGTTGTTTCTTTGTATTGGAATTTATTTTTGCTCTACTTTCTTTGCTCGAGTCTGGAAACAGTAAATATTACCTCACGGAATTATCCCACAAAGTTATCTAAACCCACGTGAATGGCCAGCCCTCTACGTGATGTGTACTACATACTTCATAGATGAAATTGTGGAGCAACCAAGAACNTTTTTCATTCTGGTTGTTTCTTTGTATTGGAATTTATTTTTGCTCTACTTTCTTTGCTCGAGTCTGGAAACAGTAAATATTACCTCACGGAATTATCCCACAAAGTTATCTAAACCCACGTGAATGGCCAGCCCTCTACGTGATGTGTACTACATACTTCATAGATGAAATTGTGGAGCAACCAAGAACAGCTTCAGAAATCAGGGCAAATACTTCAAGCTTTTTGTCTACCTTCCTAAAGCAACCGCATTTCCAGATGGAGGATTCTTTTGCAGATGAATGCTCTACATTCACCATTACGTGAGTTTATTCAGAAGCATTTTACTTGGATTGAACATCGTGTGTATCTCACGGCCTAAACAATGCTTATTTCAGTCGAGACCTTTTTGTTTACCTTTCCCATAAAATCCGTGGCACACCTATTCACTTATTTCAGAGAAAAATATACAATATGCTGTCTTTATTACACGAGGCTCTGCATCTGCACAACTTCCTTTGATGCCGTGGTTCCATGAGGCTATGAGGGAGGCTGGGTGGAATTAATCTAAATGAGATTTTGCAGGTCCCAAATTAATAAAAGTGAGGTATATCGTTCACCTACAACTAATACGTTTAGTTTCATTGTGCTTGGTAAAATTGCGACAAAATTATGATCTAATAAAATTTTTGCGTATCCTGAGCATGCCAATAGTTTAATCGAGTGTAATTGAAATTACTTTGAGCAGTCCTGACAAACAGCAAAATTCTATTTAGTGTTTGTCCAACGTGGATCTTTGAATCAAATTGTATACATCTCTGTATTGATAAATGTTGCAAATGGATTTAGTTTGCTTTGTTATTGGCTCATATTTTTACGCAAACATTTAACTGAAAGGGGAGGAGGTCGGGGCGGTGCGAACTGAAACATTGTTACCGAGAAAGTAATAATAACAGGAACAAACAATAATGACAATGAACTCGGCACGTGAGTTAGGAGCAGAGCACGTTCATAATACATTCTCACATACAAAAGTATAGTCGACTGAAAGGACAAAATTCCAAATCTATTTCTGTGGGGGTATCAGAGGACACAATTTAACACACCTAAATAAACACACACATAGAAAAAAAATCTATGTGAACACACTGCCAGAGTTAGCCAGATCTTTTTGTGTTATTTTTGTTTGTTTTGCTGGTTCCGACATGCATAAGTCAGCGAGTGAAACTGATATTTTTTCCATGCTAATGATTACAATATGCCCATGACTTTGTTTATGTTTGACCGACTTCATGAAAGCATATGGTAAAGTTAACCGGAAAATTACTCCAGCGTAACAAGCGTGTGACATTGAGTTTTATCCGCATTTTAATTTCGACGAGGATAAGCGTGTGTGCGTGCATGTCTGAGTTTCTGTCGCTTTTCATGTTGATGCAAATAAACAAGCGGTCCTTGGTCTGACAGAGAGGAGACCGCAACAAACAAAAAATGGTTTGTGTAATAATGATAAGCTAACGCTGTATGCGTGTGACGGTGGCTTCTCGAGTAATGTGGATTTTGCTAAAAGGCAGAAGAGGAG
This sequence comes from Troglopedetes dispersus, assembly GCA_027744215.1. NCBI lineage: Eukaryota > Metazoa > Arthropoda > Collembola > Entomobryomorpha > Paronellidae > Troglopedetes > Troglopedetes dispersus. The sequence continues at coordinate 10,084 of JAHZNF010000603.1, read as the reverse complement.
TTGACAAGTTAGGAAGTAAGCCAAAAGCAGGATACACAAAAAAAGGAATGCTGTTAGTGTCTCTTCCAACTCAACTGATGTCGGACAGGTAAGGAAAGGATGACTAGAGCCACGCAAAATGAAAACAGCCCACAAGCAGCCTAGTAGAAATGCGACAAAGTCTGGAAGATGTTCGTTTCATCGAGTGACTGGGTTTGCTTCCATTTGAGACAGCTTTTGCGCATCCATAAATCATTCAATTACACATTTCCATGTCAATATCATTTACTTCCAGTAGCTTGCAACTAGCTATTTATGCCGCATCGAAGCAAGTCTGACTTCCTAACTACTGTGTGCAAGTGATGAAACATGGGATAAACCTTAAACGGTTTAGTATGCTTTAAGAAACAACTCACACTCCTTCCATGCATCATAGTATCATCACCCTGTTAGGGAAAAACTTTCGTACCACGTGTTCCCACATCGAAATTAAATACCTAGTAAACTAATAGTCTTCCATGCTAATCGATTTTATGTAAAAAAAGAAGTGTTTTTCTTCACACAATAAAGGGGAAAAGCGTATTGTTAAAGGCACATCAAAAGCATCAATTGTTTTTAAGTGCATGAGTTGCGCAACCTTAAAATTTGAATTTTTTCATCAAATGCCAAAAGGGGGTTTACTTTAAATTAAGTTAAGGGTAAGACAAGGTTTTACATCTTTATATCCCAGTCTACCTAGTTTATTATTGTACGCAGATTATGAATAAAATACCCTGAACGGTGGATACCAAGTACATGATTTGTACTGTGAAAGGGAATTGTTCCATCTATTCAGATTTCTGTGAAATCAAGTGGCAACTAATATAGTAGTATTTCAAATTAAGGGTTTACTAGTAAAACGATGAAGCTACTTTTTCAGCGTCCGAGTCTGTTTTTATATTCACAATTTTAGCTAGATCGCTTTCGTATTTACTAGTAAATCCGTTAAAAGGTTTTCTTCATACAATTCTCCTACGAATAATCTGGTATCCGTCCATCAGAAAGAAGTCAAATAGTTCAGCTAAATACACAAAATAAATTATACGCATTTTTGAAGTCTAGAACAAAACTTTTGAAAATATCAGTTAACCTTGGGCATTTTAACAAAGAGAAACCGTAGATTACCTTCTAATACAACTCAAATAATCTGTGCACGACTGTTCAAGTCCTCGAAATATGAAGTTAAGATCCTAACCACAAAACTCCTCTATTTGCAATTGTGAAAGTGATATTGGCTCACCAAACTCCATCATAAATGGCACTGTCTTGCTACAACTGGTGCAGTTGCCTTCAACATCAGCGAAATATTATTACGTGAGTGAAGGTTTGTGAAATTTCTTAGGAAAGAGGTATTGTTCTGTCATCCATTTTTTAGAAAGTGATGAGCGCATGAAAAGCCCCAAAAACATGCTTTCCCACTCTGTGTTTTGACAAATGATACCAACTACACGTGAGTGATCTTTTCTCTACCGGAAAATAATTGGTAGTGACACTGACATGAATGGTTAGGTTTAGTATGAGTATTTCAGCAACCAATTTTTACTCGTGCTCATTTCGTTTTTTTTGTGGGAGAAATTCAAAAGGAAAAAAATATTATAATAAAAAACTTGGATAATTGAAATTAAAGAAATTCTCACCAGGAAGGAAAATATCCAATCACAACCTCCTCTTGTCAAAGCAAGAAGAATCCTTACAGTCTAGTAAATCCTTTGATAAAGTTGTCCCTTCCACAACAACTTTCAAGCAAAAACTTCTGGAAAAGTTTTGTCCAATTAGTTATTTGCATTTATTTGCAACTGGTGACACATTTAAGTACACTCTGGAAAAAAGTTTTTTAAAGAAGGAAACTGTTAATTTGTATCTTGAAACTACAAGAGCAGTCACTTACTTATCTTTGACTTTGACTTTGAGGCAAAACCAACACCTGATATACGGCACACAATTAACCGGAAACTGTTGATTTTGAATATGTCACAAGTTATTTGTATTGGGGCACACTAAAACATTCCTTGCATTGCTTGAGTCACACTTGCCGAAAACGGATATGACAGACGACAAAAACCCATTTTATAAATCCATTTGTCTTTATTCGCCCTCTTCTGCGATACTTGTCCGAAGTTCACTTTTTAACACGGAGAATTAATTAAGTACAACGGGACTGAAATGAAGGATGAAAATGGATTAATGAAGTTCAAAGCTTTCACTATACTTTTGGCTCCTTCAAAGAATTTTAGGGAAATTTACTGCGTGTCTGAAAGTCTCAAAAATTTAGAGTGTTGTGAGCTCAACCGTGTATATTTTTATTGATTAACAAATGAATTATTTTAGTTGATGAACACACGGCAAATTAATAAATCAAGTATACAATTTTCTCATTTGAAATTGTATGTAACAAATTATTTTGAAGATAAAATTCGAAACACCTATTCAAGACTTCGTCAACTGAAAACAGATCTCTGGTCTAGCTGCAGTTTGTGAAACAAAAACAAAGTTGTCCTCTCCTCTCGACAGGCTCAGGCTGAATGGGAACTTTCGCGGCAAGTAAAATCGATTTTGGTACAGTTAGCCAGCATGGCTTTTCTCTACTTCCGACTCCCGACTCCTTTCACTTAAGCTTACCAACTCAGCCACAGCTTTTCGGTTTTTGTGCTTAGCACGCTTGATTCCCGGTCTCCCGACTTCACTGTGTAACCAAAAAAATATACGAGTACCGTCATGCTGCAGTACTGATATTTCCTTAAGGCGTACTACAAAACGCACTTTTCCTCTCTGAACTCACAAGGTAAGTAAGGAAGAGGACTTTTACGTTTGACTGGTGATGGGATCCGTGTTCCAAAACTGATATTTTTCAGGAGATGAGATGTAAATGTGCTTCTTTGCATCTAATTCCAATTCCAGCGGGGAGTTTGGATATTTTTAACTTGGTTGTTTGTTTGTTTTTTCTACCAAATTCACTGACCAATTTAGTGTTGCAAAGAAGTTTCCTGAAACAAGATAGTGTCCAGGCGCACAGTTCACTTACCTAAATATTATTCGTTTGTATTATGATTTTGCTTACCACCTTATCATCCTTACTGAAAACGTGATGACCGGGGATGAATATTTTTTCGGTACTCTTTATGCAAGTTCACATTGACATCAATTATGGGAAAATGCAAATGAAAGAAGAGCCGCTTTTTTGTTTTGTGTAATACTAACACGGGAGTCATTCAGTTAAAACTTGAATAAGCATTATTTATTTACCTTTCGTTTAGTAGTTATGTCAAACCTTAGTTAACATAGCTAAAGTGAACATTTAGAGAATGTTCCTTCTCTAAATGGAAGTGCAAATGAATGGAGTCCATACGTAGGTTTGACCAGCCTGATTTGCTGGAACAAAAGAGCACAGATTCTGATAGAGTTTGCTAATATGTACTAGAAGGTGTCAGTTAAAACTTGAATAAGCATTATTTATTTACCTTTCGTTTAGTAGTTATGTCAAACCTTAGGAAAGCTGTGTTACAAAGGTGCCACAATAGCTATTCGAGGAAATATTTTTGCAGCGTTTTTTAGTATTGAGTGATTTGAGTTTTAAGTATTCCTTTGGGTTTCTCCCGAGGTTATCTCAAGGGTAGAGTTTATCCTCACAGAGTCCTGTTAGAATGTTCCTTCTCTAAATGGAAGTGCAAATGAAAGGAGTCCATACGTAGGTTAGACCAGCCTGATTTGCTGGAACAAAGAGCACAGATTCTGATAGAGTTTGCTAATATGTACTAGAAGGTGGAAACTGGAAACCCATCTTACCTGGTCTGATATATATGCCATATATCATTATATATTACAATGTATTTTTCACTATGCAATGATAGTGAAATTCACTGAAAATCTGATGAAATAGATAAGATGGTTTTGGTAAAGAATTTGTATTAGTTAAACCTTTATTTATATGTGTTTAATATTTATCCGATATATTGATGGGTTAAGGACCTAGGAATTCACATGAATTCTTGGATACCCGCATACGGATCTTTCGGAGAAATAAGAAATATAAAGTATATAATGTGACCTATGATAACTAAAATTGATAGAATTGATTCCATCTTCAAAAAAATTTACATACAGTTACAGTAAAATATAATCGAACGACTCTTTAATCCTACTTATTTCACTAATGTCTTCATATTGTGGAAGAAGTATCACAACTTCTTGTAATAAATGTAGATTCTGTTGGTTCTCAGTTGCCACTTGTCCGAAGATTTCGTCCATTTAAATTTCAACCTCTGTCCCAACTTGTACATAGAAGTATTAAACTTCAGTACCCAAGCAGTATATTGCTGCCATTTTAACATCCATTGCAATTATTCACTTTATTCGATCCCCCAGACCTGTCATCAGAATTTTGGCAATCAATTCTGTCCAGAAATTTTTAAGATACGATTCAATTTTATCCATCGGAGAGGCCAAACTTGAATAAACTTTTTGTAGCAATTTGGTTAATGGTTAAAAATCTGTCCTCCTCTTCTGCACGCTTTGCTTTCGAAGCATGTTTGCTGTCCGCTGTAAATGTTGGTTATCCTGGTGGGGAAAGGCCTTCAGTGACTCGCAACCACGTCTGAACCCCTGATACTAGTGCTTAAATGTGCCCAGATCCGGAGCATCCGCTCCAAGTTTTTTATTTGAGATTAAATTAAAGAGATCGGATAAGCAGTTTTAAAGTTATCATTCACCCGAACCGGTCACACGTCAAATTAGTTGAATTTTAACGGTCAACCATAATTTCATTGCGAACAAGGATACTTCACTAAGTAAAGATCCCAGGTTTCAACTGGAGTGGAAATATTTAGATATTGAATTGAGTGGACCTAAATTTTTGGTGTCGTCTAAATTTCAAATAAAGGAAAATAGCAAAAAAGAGAAACATCGGTATTATAACATTCTCCTCGTCGTTTTCATCTCTTGTCTCTTTCTTGGTAGCATCTTATTTGATGATAAATGAAATCGAGCAATCTGTGAGAATGTTGTTAATCTGTTCTGTGAGAAATCAGTTCACAAAAAATGGAATACTTATTTTTAGGAAAAATCTTATAATATACTTATGTTGTTACTACCTCAAAAGTGAATAAAGTAGGCCATTAGAGTAAAAGGCATAGACAACCTTTGGAGGAAACCAAAAGCAAGTTAAACTGGATTCTGGAAGCTTTTTTTTTTAAAAAAACTTCTTATTAAGTAGACAATAAGCTGAAAGAATAATAATTAATCTGATCTAATAAGCACCTTTTTCGCATCCGCTAATCCGGTCGGGCTCTTCGGGAAAATGTTCAAATAATTTCACCTATTTTTAGTAGCAACTTCTCACGCAGAGTTTTACGACCATTTGAATCCAGTATCCAAGCAAGAAACCCTTTGTGTGAGTGAGCAGCTAATTAGTAAAGTGACCTACAAGAAAGTCCGAGAGAACTCGGTATCTTTCTAGAAACAAAAAAGCGAACAATCGAAGAAGATTTTTGCAACTTTTCCACTCGCTCCACCGGACTGCATTTCCACCTTGAAAAGTCTTGAGATTGTGAAGAACAAGTTTAGTTGCTCCAGTGTAATAAATACATCAAATATATCTTGAATAAAATAAGAATTACTAGGTTCACCCATACAATCATCTTAGTACATGGAGCAACAATGCGAATATAAAATCTGCTTAGAATAAGAATCTGAAAGAGAGATCAAAATTAATAGCGACCACAGTCAAGAAAAAAAGTGAAGCCAAGCCAGAAGAATCCAATTTAAAGCTTGGTCAGGTTGGTCGGGCACAAAAAAACAGGTTCACACAACAATCGTGTAGCATGTCCTGCCACAAGCGCATTCTGTGTTACGCTGGACTCTACAACCTACAACCCAAGATTTTTTATGACAACGTCTCCCTCTTGCCTGCAGCAGGTTGATAAGCTTGTTTGCTCAAGAAGTGAAAAAAATATTGGCATCTTCTCCTTTTTTGCCCTCTGCGTTACAAAATGACCTGACTTACTTACTTACGCTTGATCGTATAGGTTCGCTGGATACAAAGTATAGTGCGATCACAGAATCTATGCTGCTGTACTTTTTCTTACTACTCTTCATTATTGAGCTGTATTTGTTTATGCGACTGTAAATTTCCGCTCAACTCAGGAGTGTCAATGCTTAAATAAATTATTGATATTCTGGTCTGGTCAAGATAAGATGAGCCATAATTTTTTTTCTCCATTTCTTGTTTCTTCATTGTTCCGATTGGGTCTCTAGGGAGGTTGGTTCCAGCCGAGTGCGTTTGGCATTCAGTCAACCTTCCTCGAGTTCACTTCACAACGAAAAACCGGCTTCCACACGTGAGACGAACATGATAATAAAATATAATAATTTTTTTTCATCTTCTATCTTTGTTCTTGATCGTTTGAAAGGAAAAACATATATTATCTCTTCCTTTTTTGAATTCGGCATGATGAGCTTCACGCACAACAACAAAAGGTCACACTGTCAAGATCATGGATGCAGCAGGTAAATGTACCTACATGGACAACTTGCGTTTTTTAACAACCTGCCTCCGCAAATGGAGCATATTGTATCCAGGCAAAAAGCCGGCCTGCAAGCAACGGTCAACCACTTTCTGGTCGACTCATCTTGATAATCATCATCATCATCGTGTTTTTCCTCCTACTTTGTTAAAAGATGTGGCTACATTTATTGGCACCGCTGTACATGCTTTTTACACTCACATTGTATGTAGCATGTGTGGATTTAAGTTTTGATACTGGTTTCTTTAATGTGATGGATTTAATGAGGGAAATTGTAAACTGGATTTTTCTTAAATGAGAAACGGGCAAAAAAACGAAGCGACGAAATGGTATATAAAGAGGTCCGCAACGTCAGTTGAGTTGTCTTCTGATTGCGATTGGAAAGTAGCAGTCTTGTTCCGATTCCTTCTCCAATTTTAACGCAATTGAAATTTAGCAGTTTCTGCTGAAGTCAAATTCAACATGAAAGCTTTCGTAAGTTTTCAAATTAAAAAAAAATATTTTTATAGATACTTTTAAAATCTTTGTCTCCTGTGAATTTTGAGAAACTAATATTAATAATTTTTATCCTTTTCTTGTTCTGCAGGTTGTTGCAGCTTTGCTCGTGGCCTCCGTCGCAGGCCAGTCCTTCATCACCAAGGACAAATTCGACCTGACCACGATGACTCCAAAGCACGAGCTGATGATCAAGAAGTTGGGTTACCCCACCTGGGAAAACAAGCAAATGTGGACCCAAGACACCACCGAATATCCCACGTGGCTCCAGGAAGAGATCATGGATAAGAAGGTGCTCCACTTGGACGAACTCCTCGTCCACCCTCTTTTCCACGAATACATGAACCTCCCCCTCTTCCGTCAGTACTTCAAGTACCCAATGTTCGAGAAATACGTTACCTCTCAGTACTTCCAACGCTTCTGGAACATTCCTGAATTCAAGGAATTCTTCGTCAACCCAAGTAAGATGTTTTTTCTCACCTTGCCCCACCAACAAACCATTTTCTTGATTCACATAAAAAATAAGCCACCGAATTCTCATTACCAACTTTTTTTTTCTTCTAAAAAATGCTTTGAAAACTGCCAGTGTGAAAGCCACACCGGGACCTTTGAGTAATGGAGACTAAGACAGATTTTCTGGCGAATCCTTTTTGTACATCCACTCTCCTCCTGTCTTCACGTGACGCTTTCTCCGCATTTTTTCATGACACACGGATTTTCTCAGGAATTCTTTCACACTCATCAATTTCGTTGCTGCACTGGGACACTTGTAAATTGTTTGATTTTTTTCGACGTTGTTCACTTATGTTTCCTACAGGATATGTCAAAATGTATTTCGAATTGGCTGGATATTTGAAACTCCATTTAAAGTCACCAAGTACCCTTTCGTTTAACCGATAACGCTTTTATTACGATGAATTCAAATGTTTAGTAGTACTAGCAATAGCAATCTGAACTACTCTGAGTTCTTAATTTCCAGTCAAAACCTTTTGGACGACTGCGAATCCTCTCATGCTGTTGGTGGTACACTGAAATCTGTACCAATATCTAATCAAGGTTGCTCATATGTTATTTACGATTTTGACACAACAATTTTGAAACTTGACCCTTCTTCAGCAAACGTTTGTGTTGCAATACTTGCATGATTTAATTAGAATTTAAGTGAAGTTACGCAATGCGGCCATTTTAAAAATTGTGAAGTATCGAGCAAGTTCACACAACAACATGGAGAATAAGTTATAAAAAGAAACGAAATTGAAGATAAAACTAAATCTACTTAACAAAACGATATGTCGCGATGCTGTGTAAACTCTTTTGAGTATTGTCTATGGGTGAACAATGAACGTTAAAATTGTGGACAATATTTATCAAAATATGCATATTCAAGATGGATGCTTTTCGTATGAAATAATAAAGTCAGCATTGAGACAATGAAAAAGATTTAGTTTGATGTTTGATAATCGCAATGGATGAAAAATGCGATCTTTTGTTTTTATTCAATTTGTTAATTTTTAGTCTCTGAGATGTTTCTTTTTTTATCTTGGAATTTGTGAGACTTTGTCGTGATTTCGAATCTTTGGTTGTTCTTTTTTAATTCATTACTTGCTGTGAAGTTTTTTTATACCTTTTCCGGAAGACAAACCGAGTCGTAAACATTTAAAGAATCGTTCTGATTGTTTTTCACTGACCACTCAAGTGACCAAAAGGAACCTCATACTTATCACAAGTCCTACAAGAGTCTCTTTTTGCAACAAAAAAAGCTCTGAAAAATCCTGCATAAGAAAACATTCTTTTTGGTTTGAGGTAAACTGCTTACTATAAAAAAGTTGGAGATGTTCTTTGTTGTCTTAATTTATAAAAAAAGATGTTGAAGAAGGGAAAAGTTTGTTGTTTGTAAAGACGATTTAAAAAAAATAGCTTCTTAAGCCTTGACCACATCGGGGATCATGACTTTCTTCTCGAAGGTCCTGACTCCCATCCTTGGGGTGAACATTTCAATCTCAACAGGGGCAGTCTCGTGGGTGGTGAAGGTGGTGTCGAAGTTCTAATTAAAATAAGAAATAACACAAAAGTTTTTTTTATTAGTGAGGCCAGCCTTTCAAATGAGATCTTTGTGTGTCAGTAAATTTGTGGTGAAAACTTACGTTGAACTTGTTGACCAACTCCTTCTTGATGAGATCCTTCTTGATCAAGTCCATCTTCTTGAGCATTTCCATCTTCTCAATGGTTTCTGGGAAGGTGGTCTCCTTGTCGAGTCCGTAGACATTCTTGAGCATGCGCATCTTCTCAATGGTTTCTGGGAAGGTGATGTCCTTGTCGAGTCCATAGACGTTCTTGAGCATGCGCATCTTCTCAATGGTATCAACGGTGGGGAAGGTGTTGTCCTTCTCGAGTCCGTAGATCTTCTTGAGCATCTGCATCTTCTCAATGGTGTCGACGGTGGTTTCTGGGAAGACGGTGTCCTTCTTGAGTCCGAAGAGCATACGGGCAACAAGTGGGTTGACCTTGGTGGTGGTCATCCTGTCACGGACGAGCATATCTTCTTGTGGGAGGATGGTCTTGAAGGTCTCGTCTCCTTGGATCATCTTGTTCATGAGCATCTTCTTGATGATCCAGTCCTTGTTCAAGACACGGTCTCCGTAGACGGTGTCCATCTTGTCTTCGAACATGGTGGTGGGGAAGTCGACGATCTTGAGCTCTCCGGTGATGGGGTCGACGATGTGCTTGTTGTTGAAGACAAGGTGGTTGTACAACTTGTTGAGGAGGATCTTGTGGTAGAGGTCCTTGGTGGTGGTGGTGTAGGTGGTTGGGTAGTAGAGATCACGTTCGTAGTCAGCGACGAATGGGCGGAAGGCATCCTTGTTCACGATCATGTCGTTGCGCTTGAAAAGGTCATCCAAACCGAAGGTGATGGCGGGAGTTTCGGTCTTGAAGAGGGTGACAATTGGGTAGATGTGCTTGTAGAAGAGAGCTGGAAAATCATGGAAAAAAGTTGGTAATGAGAATTCGGTGGCTTATTTTTTATGTGAATCAAGAAAATGGTTTGTTGGTGG
>JAHZNF010000602.1:0-17201 GCA_027744215.1 Troglopedetes dispersus | reverse complement strand
TTAGTCTGGGTCTACATAATGTGCTGCTGAGAATTGATAATTAAGGTTAAATTGAAAAAGCGGTGATTCGTGCACCAATTTACATTCAGCTTTGATCATGCAAGATTTCCCTTGTTCATAATAGAATTACTTTCAATTTTTGCACAATAGCAAAATATATGGCTCAAATGTTTGCCAAAGAACTACAATACTTGTATGCTTCTCCATTAAAGTCGGCCAGTGCTCCAGAAATATTCGGTTTATCCTTGAACCTTGAACGGTATTCTGGTTCCTTAATTTGTTTGCGGTGTTGTAGTTGCTGCAGTTGAAAAGCCACAGGAAGTTTCATTCCAGTGCTCGCTGGAGTGTCGACATGCAATGCAATTAGAGTCATATTACTTTAATCATTGTACTCAAGGAAAAATGGGTGGGCGCAGGGCGGTCGCATTCGCTATGGGAAATGCGTAACCGCCTGCGCCCGAAATATCTCAGCAACTTCCAACTAACCTTCCCCGGATGAAATTAACTTGAAAAAAAATGGGGGCAATAATCCGCAGACACATTCTCATGTCAATGATTGAAATGCACAAGTCACCAGTTATTGCCCTCCAATACTTTTTTTCTGGCAAAATAAAGAAAACATCACAAACATTTAAGTAATGAGCAAATGTTCCCTTGTTCTTTTCTCTCTGGTAAGATTTAATTGGTAAGACCGTACCATTCCTTACACGTACTTCTGATTTTACCTAAATATATACCAAGTATGGAAGACATTTTTGTCAAGTTGCATGCGAAAGTGAAAAATAGATCTAAAAAATACAAAGAATAGACTAATGCACAAATGCAAACCAATTGTCCAAAAATATTTCTTCATACTACCTAATTAACACTCGACCTGAGCAAGCGCCTATATAAATTTATTGTTTTAAGTAACAACGCGATCCGATGGTTTATGTCAATTGTGAGGTTCTGATGATGTGTTGGCTTGTGAAAATGAAAATGAAAATCAATGTAACGGCCCCTGACTGGAACATCTCAATAAAAATGATTTCATTCTGGTCATCACAAACCGTTTTAGAAGTATCGTCATTGTACCCTATACCGAAAATCATGGTTCAATCATGGGTACTTTTTCCTGTCAATAACAATTTGTCAATTCTGTAATCTCTACCACATGCTACTCAAACTAGAGGCTTGGTAAAATATACAATGCACAAAGTAAACTAAATTTCATATTCCTTTGAAACTGTTGTCTCATAAAGTTTGCATAAAACGAGGAAATAACAACGCCAGCGTAACATTTGCAACGATCACACAGGCAAGTCAATTTGGTTTCTGATGATGAGCATCAACCTTCACCCCAGAACATCATAAAGTTTGCATAAAACGACGAAATAACAACGCCAGCGTAACATTTGCAACGATCACACAGGCAAGTCAATTTGGTTTCTGATGATGAGCATCAACCTTCACCCCAGAACATGCCCCGGTGACGCAAGCAAGTTTTTCTATTCTGTCGGAATTTAGAAAAAAAATAGTTTGGTTATGAGAAATCATCCAGCACGCAATTTACCCATCAGTGAAGACATGAGTGAAGATTTTCATTTTTACTCTCCAGCTGGACTTATATAAATGCACATGCTACTATTTTTACCCAAAACTCTTTTTTCATCCTTTTCCGCATGTAATCTGACAACGACTCTAATGCAATATTATATCCTTTCTTATGGTCCTCATGCGAGAAGGAAAAGCCATAGCACATTACAGTCCATCACATCCTAGTGTATCCTCCACGTCTTCACCGCTCAGAGGAGGAAGGGAGCCGTCGTCTCTTTATGGAATATTTATTAGAGAGTGGAAGCTTTGCATGTTAATACGGCGGCTCTTTCTGTGTGCGAGCGAAGTCAAAGAGTGGAGGATCCAATTGAGCACATCGAATTTATTTTATCCCATCATCAGCATAATATTATCAGGACAGTAATAAACCACCGCAAGAGGAAGGAGCAAAAAATCTAACACTAGAAACAAAAGAATATGGTCCTGCGATGCATTTAAATATACCTACACACGCGCTCTCTGCAAACACATTAGCAAGAAAAAGTACATTCTACTATATCTTTTCTCGTATGAGTTTTCCAGAAGACAACTCAGAGGAGGAAAGGAGCCGTCGTCTCTTTATGGAATATTTATTAGAGAGTGGAAGCTTTGCATGTTAATACGGCGGCTCTTTCTGTGTGCGAGCGAAGTCAAAGAGTGGAGGATCCAATTGAGCACATCGAATTTATTTTATCCCATCATCAGCATAATATTATCAGGACAGTAATAAACCACCGCAAGAGGAAGGAGCAAAAAATCTAACACTAGAAACAAAAGAATATGGTCCTGCGATGCATTTAAATATACCTACACACGCGCTCTCTGCAAACACATTAGCAAGAAAAAGTACATTCTACTATATCTTTTCTCGTATGAGTTTTCCAGAAGACAATTTTCATTCAACTCTCTCTCTATCGTCCTCATCCTTCCCCCATTATTGTACTGGTTTATAACCATAAAAAGTTTCAATGAGCGAAATAAATGCACCATAAAATGCATACTTGCACATGCCTCGCTTCTCCAAGGTGTTTAATGTCACACTAGTGCTCGTGTACCACGAATGCAAAAAAATGTAAATGTTCCCCAAAAAAAGATTTCTTGCTGAGACACACGAGACTTCTATTTTTCTCCATTTTCCTTCCTGGGCCACCCGTAATGCTTACATAATGATGAACGTCCTTGGTTGCTCTCGCTTTCTCTCAAAACAACTTCGTCGTAACGATCCTGATGACGATGAAATTAACCTTATACATGCGACAAGAGACTTTTTTCAAGGATCATGTTACCCATGGCACCAAGAAACATTTTCTTTCTTTACATATGTATATATATATATATATGTATTTGTATGTTCTGAATAGTTTCGTCAGTCCAGCCGGCCCTGTAAAAGCATACATGTTAAAGCTTTATTGTGTCATAGAACGGAATTTTTTAGTACTTTAAAAGATTCGATGGGGAAGTTTGAACCAGTTGATTTATAATGTGATAAGGCACCTAACGTTCATTTCTCTGTAAAAACATACATGTTAAAGCTTTATTGTGTCATAGAACGGAATTTTTTAGTACTTTAAAAGATTCGATGGGGAAGTTTGAACCAGTTGATTTATAATGTGATAAGGCACCTAACGTTCATTTCTGTGCAACTTTGTTCTTCATAAATTGCATCAAGTTCCCGGGCTAGGGTATACTTGGGAGAAAAAAAATAAACCGATCATTTTATCTTCGTTTTCTCTGCGTCTCTATTAAAGTGCATCAGAAAGTGTGCTAAGTACCTGCATCCTTGAATCTCTGCTGCCATTTCTTGTGAAAAATGTTCCCTCCATTTGAGCTCGAGAAGGATGGGTGAAACTTTATATTTTCGTAAGAACCGAATTTTTCTAATAATAAATGTGAAGACGGACGCCCATAAATTAGACAATTTGTAGGGGATTTTGAGTACGGCGAAACTAGCAAAAAGACAGATTAAACTGAATTCGCTCAAGCGTAGGCACCGTGCAGCAAAAAATCATATTATAAGTGCATTAGACAAGGTGTCTTTATAAAATGGGAGCCTTCTGCGAAAAAAACCGATATCTAGCGAAGACTGGAGTTCAACGCATATTATTACCACATTAACTCTTGAGGAGGCAGGTTCTTCTGATTCGACAGACATAGATTTCCAGTTCACAGATGCATATACTTATAAAAAAGGAAATATGGGTTAGTAGTGGCGCTAGTGCTTCATCTAGCCTGGATGGGTCCTGGTAAAAAAAAAGTAAATCAAACTCGAGCATTTAAACCGCTGCTCTTGGCACTCTCCATGAATTTTATTGCTGGCTTAACTTCCCCTCTTCCCGGCACCGTGAATACTCAATCACTTTCCGAGACTCCCTGAAAATAGACGGTGGGATTGGGACCACCGAAAAAAAAACCGTAGAATAATATACATCTCCAGAGTGGCAATTTCGTTTACACAACTCTTTCGGCGAGACAGAATCGAGCCACCGTGGAGTACTAGGAATAGCAATGTATGCATGGAGTGAAAACGACACCTTGAAAATGTTAACATAAGTGTTAATTATCATGTCGGAGAAATAATGGCATTTTAGCGTATCATAAAGAATTGGCAATTTTCAGGAAATGGTAGTGCTCCTCCCTGGAATATCCACTTTCCGCGAAATCATGGTTAGTTCAAACACTAAGCAAGAAACTCTGTGCTTCCATCACGGTTTTTAATGTTTCCAGGGCCCTCGGCATTTTATTGCCTTTTGAGATTGAAGGACGAGGTACGTACAAGTCGACTAACCCAAAATCATTTAAAAGAACCCTTTAGTATAACGCAGTAAAACTTAGACAGTAATTATGAACATTCCCTTTTCATTTATGCTCATGCACAAATCTGATTAAGTTTTGGAGTGCATCCACCATTCGGAGGTTTGTTTATACACTGAATTTTGGGAGACCTATGATATGGTGATTGTCATATGATTGACCCAAATAAGGTTTGCCCAAAAATAAGCATGGTAGCACCATGTCCTGTCCAGATTTTAGCGTTTCGACAACACAAAAGCCGATCTTGTTGAAAGCACATCTTGTACCAATTTTAAAAAAAAATTCACAATGTAATTTCTTTTCCCTTTGAAATGAAAGTGAAAGTAAAAACTACTTTTGACAAAGAACTTCAAACGTGCGTTTTCATTGTGCCCCTTGTTTCCCATCTTTGAAGCAAAATGCTGATTGCCATGAGCCGGAAGGCTTGTCTGATGTTATCTTATAACAGAGTATTAAAATCCTTGAGCAATCCAATCCAGGTGAAGAAAAGCGAGAGTATGTAGAAGGCGCAGTATTATAAAGGGAATCAGAGCGTGAGTGAATGACGACCTTGTGATACATAGTTTTATGAACAATAACACAACTCCTTATTTTATATTTTATAGAAGATAATATAAAGCAGGTTTTATTTCATGATATCAGCCCAGCCATTTCCCACTTGTCTCGCTTATTTCCATCCACACCGACTTTGTGCACTGAGAAAATCAACAACGAAAGCTACTTTTACCTTTTGCATTAAACACGAACTCCCCTTTTAAGATGCTTCTTTTTGTAAGATATTCCCGAATCATACCTTCCTTTTTTGCAAGTGAAATCAAAATGGAAGTACAGCAAAGGTGCGAGCTTCTATACCTCCACAAAAATATAGAGCATTACAAAGTCTTGTAGAGACAACGAGGATCTCAGACTTTCATCCTGATTCTGCACAGCGCTAACCTCTTCACCTAACCGTTCACTGCTGCAATTTCTTGTGTTACTGGGTACTGCCGTATAATTCGGCGCGTTTAACATTTTTAAATATTTATACAGATATTCCTAAAAACCCGTCCTTACCTTTCAGCCGCATGGTTAGATATAAATATTTCGTAGCCCTTTGGCTGAACTAATTTTACTAATTACTTCCCATTAACCGATGTACGCCAAAATTAATACGGTTCTTCCTTAAATGATGGAAATAATTTGTGCCAAATTTCAGATGGCTCTGCTCAAGCGTTCTCGAATTATAGGGAGAACGGCATGAGTGAAAACCTAAGTACCACAGAGCCTGTGGTCCTAATCATATGCTCCTTCGGTTTTCACCCTCCAAATGGAATGTCACTTGTCACTTCCTCCTTTTTTTACATATTCCCATCACCAAGCCGCATAATAATGTACTCCTACAATGTTACGTAGTAATAAGAACTCAGGTTGGAATCAAGCACAAGTGTAAAAAAATGTAATGCACTACAACCTGACTGCTGCTTCTTTTTTTATACACTATTAAGCAATATAAGATTGTGGAAGAATAACGGTTCCTTTCCCGCCTCTGAAGAAAGGCTTTTTATTATTTATGTGCAAAGGCACTTTTTTCCTTTTTGGATTATGCTTTGCAATAAAAAATATCCTCAGTTTTCTTGATCGGAACAACGAGGAACGAAATATAAAATATCCTCAGCCTTCTTCCTCGTGAATACTGGATATTATGAAGTTGTTTGCTGGAGTCAAAGCAGCGAGTCTATTAGACAAGGTGTGTAGACACGAAACGCGAAGGGACGTAATATCTCCCGACAAAAAAAGGGTTTCATAATATGTACGAGTGAGAATTCATAAATTTCATAATACCAAACCCGCTGATGGCCTTGTTCCTCATCTCATTAAAATGCGATCTGTCAGGGAGAGTGTGTTTGTCTGAAATTCCGGAATTATCCATATTTTTTCGCTAAGAACGGAGAAATGCGGAGATGGAAAGTGCTTCTACATTGATAACAGTTTCATGTGGGACACACGCTAAGCAAAGTTGCAAGGGAAGGGGGAGCATTTAATGATATTTAGCTCCGCACATTTCTCTACACATGTTTAAAAGAATATTTACGTTTGGAATATCAATGTGTGTGTGTGGTGCAACTGAGTTTTTGCTCTGAACCACCATGCTTTCATTTATTTTTTTTGGAGTTTTTTTGTCTGCGTTGAAGGTAAATGGGTTAGTTCCTGTTTCCCTCAAGGCTTCCATGTAATTTGTTTACACCGTCTCAAACCGCGGATGGAGTTACGTTGCCAGTTTCATGTTACCTTGATCTCAACAGGATTTTTTACACAAGAAAATAATATTCAAGGAAGTGGCACAAAATAAATTATAATGCATACCTTACCCTAGAAAAATTGCTGAGGGAAGGTGTGCCTTCTTCACATGCTTATCAGGAGCTGTGCTCTCAGAAATATAATTTTGAGGAGTGCCAAGCCACACAAGATACCCCACAAAAGCTTCTTTATGTGACAGAGAAATTATTGTTTAACTAAAAATTATAAAATACGCAAAGAAAGCTATCGGTTGATAATCTAAGCTGCTGCATTGAGCTTGGCTTGCGTAGGCACGACAGGGAACGGAAGAAAATATCGGTATAAAATATGTGTAAAACTAATTAAAAGATATTTAAATTCCTCAAGTGGCAGTGTGAAGTATTCTCCGTCGAAAAGAACTAGTATTCATACTCTTTAATTTAAAAAAGGGGAAAAGGAAACCACTTTCCAGCCAAGGTCAGAATGACTAGAAGTGCACAGTGTGAAAGTTTTATATAAAACAAGATGGTCATATAATGAAGGTTTGTGGGAAGCATTCCACGTACACGCTCCTTAAAGAAACGCCCACCCTGATAGATGATTACAGGAAAATATCCAGACCACATTGCGTCGCTTTACCATTATTATTACTCAGAGTAATTATTGGGCTGCTTTTACATGCCGTGCTCACATTTCTCCACGTCCTTGTTATCATCATCATATCCCCAACTAATATTGCAGGGAAATTCTCGCTCTCTCCAGTTTTTTAGTCACATATTCTTCTCCACGTCCCCCCAAAAATATCTTGTAGGTATGAACAAGCCGCGAAAAAAGTTGCTGGCATAATTTCAGCAAGATTCTTGAGTGCGCTAACTCTCATCTGTTCCACCGATCTTCATTTGCACTCGTGGGTGTTTGGATAAGAGGAAAAAGGAAAAGAAAGCAAGTACTACTAGTATCATTTGAGAAAAGACACAGACTATGCAGATCGGAGAACACCAGAACATTATTATTATTATCATTAATATTATTACAGTCTGATCTACGAGTCATTCGCTGTGTAACAGGCAGTATTTGTGTCGCGCCGTTGTTACTTTTGGGTAAGCACATCTTTTTTGCACTATATGGCTGCTTTTTCTATAAAAGTACCATAACTATAGCAGACATAAAATCCTAGTCCCATAAAGGATTTTCTTTGCTAGTCGGACGCAGGCACTATTCATTAAAAAATTCAGTAGCTTATAAATTATTATGTTTCCACTATAGCAACAAACAGGATCTATGTATTACATTTAAAGCGAATTGAATTTTAGTTCCATGTGTTGTTGAAACTATGACAATAATGCTCGCAAAGAAATACCATGTCGCCCCTGTTCGACTCTAATAGACAGGTTGGACTGTATCTTATTATGAAGCAGCAAGGGAGTTGGTGAAGGTATTTAAGTACGTGAACGCAGCACACACCAGAGTTTTACCCTCGACCCTGCTTCATTTTCCTTTTTTCTGCTTGCTTTAACCACACAGTTATGTATATAAAAACTCTGAAGTTTTGTGCTTCTGGCCACAATATAAAAGGCGAACATGGTATATAGAAGAAGTGGAGATACCGAGAGGAATTCGAAGGATCACGTATTTTCCCTTATTCGCCCTTAGTGACAGATAACTGGTGAAAGAGAAAAGATGAAGAAGATCTTGTTTTCACTTGAATGCCCTTTTGGAAAAAAGGAAGAAAGCCAATATATATTAACAACTATGGTGAAAATTATGAGGAGCATGGATGCATGACTGCAATGCATGCCTGCGTCCTTTCCCATATGACGAGAAAAACTTTACTTATTTTCTCCGTTTCCCCCTTCCTTCTCCGCTGATAAGATACATATGTGTAAAGAAAAGTGGTGGTACTGGTGTCCAATGTTTGGTAATGTTTGTTTCTAAAGATAATACAATATGATTATTTGGAACAAAAAATTCTATAATAATATCTTCAATCTCCAGATACTCTTCGCTACTTGGTGGTATAGTCACACCGGAAAAGTTTGATTATGACGACCGTGGTGTGTTTACTGTTCAAAATAAACCTAGTAACACCAACTGGATGAAGCATCAAACTAATTCGTACAACCAACCTTCAATTTTCACATACTGAAATGACAGGTAACCGATTCACAAAGAAAACAAGTACACTCAAAATACCCTTTCACTTTCTAAACTGATACAACTTAAGAGAACCTCTTTAGTGTATGGTAGACTTTTTTAGCTAACGTAGAAGCTGAGTTTTATCCATTTTCATCGTTTCTTACAAATAACGTTTGACCTTTGGACTAAAAAAAATCCGAAACATTACTGCACATCTACGAAGAATTTCCGTTCGAGTGACACCTTGCTCAACTTCGTACGATTAGCCATTTGAATGGCTTTGCTCGACAAAGATTCGTATTATAGATATTTTAGGTAGAAAGATGGGTTCGCCAAGCCATTCTACTGTTAAGGAATTTGTAGGAAAACTTGCCCCTTCTATTGTAAGCCAAAACAATCAAACTCACAAACGTTTATTTACATTTTGAAGCACTTTTGATTGTCGAATTTCATGACATGAGCAGAACACCCCAAGGTAGTTAGAAAGGTTTTCATGAAACTTATTAGTCAAACTCATAAACGTTTATTTACATTTTGAAGCACTTTTGATTGTCGAATTTCATGACATGAGCAGAACACCCCAAGGTAGTTAGAAAGGTTTTCATGAAACTTATTAGTCTTGAAATTCATTCCGATCGTCGTCGATATATGATTGAAAGTCATATTTTATAAAACATTTTGCATTGGAGTTGAAAAACTATTCGCTAGCCGAAACAATCTGTGCAAAAATACTCGATATTTCTTGTTGCTCGTGACTAGCTAGTAGACGGACATACAGCCCAAGCGAAGCTACACATATGTCATCATGAAGCCAAGTTATCGTGATGATTCGATGATAACTAAGGTTGAGGAACACACAGCGCACCTGGCTTCTTGTACCAGGAAAAAGTTTTTTGATCCTTCCTGTGAGCTGAGATGACTACTGTGACCGAAGCAATTGGATGTGCACTTGTTCCATGACTTCCCGTTTCCCTTTTTTGTCCAATTACTAATGCCTCTGGAAACTCATCACGTAAGATGGAAACAATCATGTGTGGAGCACGTCTTCTCACCGTTTGATTTCATAGCTCTGTGGGCTTTCCTCTCTTCTTACATGAAAGTATTAATATGAAGTACAGTTTGAGATGGGATGCAATACTTTTTTATGATTAATATGTTTCTTCCGCCCACAGTTAAAAAATTAGGTATGCGCCCTGCAATAAAAGTAAAACTTGGCATTGTATTTAAAATGATGATTTATTTTGATAAGATGCAACTTACATTTTTTTAATTCAGTATACTGTGAGTAAATATCAGTCACTTTCATTGTTGTTCCTCGTACGACTTCTCTCTTTTTGTAGAAAAGACACTTGCTCCAGCAATACGCGTCCCCAGAATCCCGCCAACCGACAAACAGAGTCGCGATCAGTATTTGTTTCTGCACGTCACAGCCGGTGCTAAAGAGCAATAATATTATTGGACAAGCTGGCTACATGAAATGGTCTTGTGTCTGGGTCCGTGTCTGCATTCGATATACTGTAATAATGCACACGACAACGAAGGAAGCTTGTTGTTCGTGGTGATTCCCGGGTTTGATTTGGATTCTGAATGAGGAGAAAGTGTTTATTGCCAAGAGACGGAGAAAGTAGCTCGTTCCACTGTCGAGGATAGAGAGAGCGGGAGAGGTGCTATCGCTGATTGCTCACAGCATGCTGAGCAATAATGGAAGACTTTATCCTGACAACTGACAAGAGAGGAAGGGATCATGCAAGCTTTCCAAATTTCAGCTCCTTCTTACCTTATAAATCATATAACCTCTCTGACTTGTGAATTATAGGACGTGAAACTCTCCAGAGAAATTATCAAGACAGTCAATATTTGCACTTGGAGTCGAAACTTGTCTGACTCCTCTCTTGTCAGACTTGTCACAGAGTAAATGTGCATGCCGAAAAAACTTTCCCCACATTATTATCCACCCTGTTCGAATGATGAAGGCTAATCCAAACATGTATACATGGAAATAAAAAAAAACTCAGGTTCCGGTAAATCCTTAAATAGAAGAAAAGCATGCATCCCATTTACCAACTTGACAAGGCCAAGTCTTCTGACAACATTAATTTAGAAACCCTCCAAGAAATGAGTTCTGCGCCTTGCCAATCTAGTTTAATTACAATTGGTAAGTGGAACATTTTAATGGAGTTTTTAGTGAATTTAGCGAAAAAAATCAATATCTACCTAGTTTTTGTAATTTTGTGAAGTTCTTCAAATAGTTTACTTCTTCATTCTGTTTTTATCCTAATCGAATGGCTTTTTTTTGGAAATACATGTGTGCAAAACCTTTCAGCGAATTGAGAAGAAGCTTCTTGCCCAATTGCACCCCGATCATGTCCAAATATCTTGCATGCACACGTTTCTTTTCTTTTTTATCCCGGCACCAGGTGAGATGGCTCAAGTAACCATGTGAAAAATCCAATTCCTTGAAGTGTAGAAATTGCGTGCAGAGGTGCATCATAGTACCTTATCGCTGACCTGATGTACCCGCTTACCTGGTTTTTAACCTCAAATTTCATGAGAACGTGTCATTGGCCGCTCATAATTTATACTCTTTGAACACGAAAGAGCACAATTTCGAGCAATAATGTAAAACGAATTAATATATTAAGACAAGGAAGCACTTTAGAAATCCCTGTAGAAATGATCGAAATTCGCTCTCACATGGATGCATACTTAGTAAACTTATTGGTCTAAAACAGTGGCCCCTCTAATCTACAAAAAAATGCTACTCAGATCCGTTAATACGAAAAAGGAACACCAGGCAAAAGTTAGCCTTCATTCGGTTCAATAATGTATGCAGATTTACATGGTTTTGTGGACTTGAAAGGAGAACAGCGGTTCGCTCCTCACTTCAGCAGAGTTCAGCTTACGAAGCATATGGGATGGGTGATCATAAGGGTACAAAATTCTTTCTCTGTGATTTATTTCATTTTCTCAATAAAATACGTGCGGAATTAATAAAAGTGCATGATATGCACACATCAATATTCAAGTGTATCTACTTCCCAAATTTCTCTCTTTATTTCCTTTCATATTTTGCTTACATTTCTCCTCACAAGGAAGAAAGAAGTGGGCAAATGTATCAACCCTGTTATTTAGCATCGAACAAAGTTTTGTTCGATGACTATGTGGTCTGGGTTTGTCTGTGTGTCTGTCTGTCCGTCCGTCCGTTAGCGTGAGATCTCCGTAACGGCAACGAATTTTTAAAAACTGTTTTCACAGAAAGTATCGTCCACTACTCTAGTTGTGCATTCTATTTTTTGAAAATTGTTTTAACCTTTAACCTATAAAAATTAACGATTGAATCATAGAAACTGCTCAATCTTTGCTGTTTTCCTGTGTATTGAACAATACTGAACCAGGCGATCATGAAACAAGGCTTCGTTCCTCGAATCAGCTTCTGCACAAGCATAATATATCAGTATGTAATATAGTCGGTGTGAAGGCTGTTCATGTACCTGTACCACACATTGCTGATTGATACATCAAATGAAATATGAGTTTCTTGTGTGCGTGTGTGATTTTTTTTGACAATTTGGATATTCTCAAGTAAACTCCTATAATAAAATTACCTTACACTCATGTTCCTGTTCTTATGCGTTGCAATGGCCAGTAGCAGGATTTTATGTGCAAACTAGTGACCAGTGGACAGATCATCTGTGCACTAATGTTATCCAGATATATCACATGGCTAGTGCTAGATAATTATGTGAAACTGTTTCAAATGTTTAAATTTTACAGTTTTTGGCGTAATGATGTGAGTCAAATGTGAGATGCTTTTTACGGCAAGTTGTAACTTGGTTTATTGTTGATAACCGCTGTACCATAATAGCCGATAATTTTTCATTATCTGTTACTAATTGTGTGTGGTTGCCATTGTAGAAGACCAAATAGATCACTGTCAGCAAAGTCAATCTGTTCCTGGCAGCCCACATTTCCAAGCATTTTTTATGAATTTCATGAGAACCTGCCACGGTATTGGATGGACGATGTCTGTGTTCACACTATTCATGATTCCATCCTGCTAAAGTTCAAACAAGTAAAAACACTTCAGCAGCATTCATCATAAAAATACGAATGTAATGTGTATAATAAATAAAAAAAACAAGAGTAAAAACAAGTCTGTACAGTCCATTTGACCAGCATAGTTTTACTAACCATGAATTTAGTTTCTATAATTCCTAGTCATTAATTTAACCAACATTGTGTTATACATATGTGAGCATCTAAATAACCACAGGATCCTTCTAAAAAATGGACAGACACACAAACACAAAACGTTATCGACTTCTTTTCTGTGGTACAAAAAAGTGAACCATTGTAACAGTAATATGCCTATAAAGTCGCTTTGGTATAGAAACCCATATTCCTTTTACATAACATTATTTTGCAGTTGCAGTAACTGCGCTTCCGAATGAGCACAGTGTGCACACATATTTTACGTAATATCTCAAATATCGACCTACTTTCCATAATATTTCCTATTCACACAATTTATTTTTCTTTCTCACTCTTCCGAGGTAAACACGCGTTACCACAAATATCTTTAAACTTTTTTTGTAAAAAATAGAACTCGTGGAAACGACGAGAGAAAGCATCATGTTTATCAGTTTGTGTTTGTAAGTCAGTAAGTGCAACTATGTACTCTGGCTTTTTTTTCGAAATATAAAAAATTCCAAAAGGAGGACGGTAGTTTGAGTAGATGGTCGACTGAAATTCTGCTTTCTTCTCATGTACACATGAGGGAAACAACAGGATAACACAACAAAAGTCAATATTTTTACATTATGTGTGAAAGAAGTATAAAAAGGAGGAGTACGAGGACGAAGTTAAAGGGAATTGTGGGTTTTTGTGGTGTCGGATGAATTTTTCTTGAAGAATATAAATAGGCACAGTTTTACGTGTGAATCTTTCTTGATACAGTTTACACAACCTGTCTATAATACTTTACGTACAAGGCTCGCCGAGTGATCCACAGTCATTTGATTTTCTCCAGGAGCTGCATGAATTTTACCCCATTCTCTTCTTTGTTTCGAATGATCAGGTGCGGAAGGTATTCCGACTTTTCTCTCCATTTTTCCCCTTCCTCTTCCTACTTCAGTTCACAAGCACGATTTGGTCTTTTGCATGCGTGCTTTGCACGCATATAATTTTTTCCTTCTGGTGGTGTATTGAAAGTTTTGTGTGGAATTGTGTGTGGACTCAATATTTTGTATTTTAACTAGAAGGAGTTTTTTTTTGGACGGGTCTTGTTGACGCTAAGAATTTTCCTATAGCTTCCATGATGGCAGAATGCTGGGTGTAAAAAACATACTTATTATCACGTGCCATGCTTCCACTTGTCCTTATTTAGAATTCTGGTCATGGAATTTTCTCACTTGAACAAACTTTTTTTCGCGCCTCCACTTTCCGTTGCCACAGCTTTCACTCTATTTTTATTATTTAGTATCCAACCGAGGGTATATAAGATCCGTCCTTGTGTGTGTGTCTGTCAGTCCACCGCGTGTCTTTGTGAACTTGTTCGTCATGACAAAAATTTTAAAATTCTGTCTGCTCAGGTGATTTTGTCAAAATCTCGATCTGATTCATTTAAACTAGCTAATTTAGAGGATTCAATGAAATATCTCTGAGATGATTGGGAAGTTTGGGATAAGGTTTTCGCAATTACAGTTCATCAGCGGTACACCTAAATATGCAAATGAGCAAATGTAAGGGTTCGATGTGATAACTCTATCAAAAGAACATTTTCTGATATTCACGATGCAATGTTAATGTCAACGAGACTGAATTTTCGGATTCATGCGGGTTCCTTTTGGGGTTTCGTTGATGAAAACCTTGTCGAGTTGATTGATATACGATGCTATCAACAGTTACTGTTTGTTGATTGCTGGGCTTACTATCAATGGACTGACTTGTGTACTTGGAGTAAAAAGAATAAGCATATGCAGTATGCAGATCTCGGGCGAATTCCTTACATATCATTACTACAATTGTACGCAAATAGAGCAAAAAAAGCAAAGAAAAACCTGGTATGCGGAGACAGCACCTCCGATATTGCCTTATTTTTCTTCACTACAATTTATTATCAAGTACATATGTTAGTGTGCGCATTGTGCAAAAGTAGAAAAACTAGTTGAAAATAATTTGGTTCGCCACACAATTCTTTTTGGTCCATTTTTAAATCTAGAATCAAATTTCGTTTTAGAAGTTACTAAACTAGGTATCAATTTCCGCCACTCAAACTTTATCAGGCGAACATAAGTCGACCAATCGACTCCCTTTTTTTTGGTTTAAATGCGCAAATAATAATCAAAAGTATTCAATTCTACAGAACATTCGGAGGACCTTCGTTTCGTTTCTCATTAAAATTGGGAAGGAACCGTAATGCGGAAGGAAAATATCACCTACATTTTTTAGTTAGTTACTGGCTAACCTACACATGCAAATTCAACATTAAACGCGGAAGTTTAGTAACTTTTCGTGGAGCATCAGTGAATTCCTCTCTCTCTCTGATATCCTTCAATGTGATGTTGCACACATGCTGATAAATATGTGTTGGATTACCTTTGAAAACGTAATTTGGGAGGAACAACTTCACATTTTTGAGATAAAAAACACACGTTAAAAAGAGATATTAAGGTTTAAATGTCGCTACACAAGCAGGAAGTGAAAAAAACGAACGACGCATCCATGCATTATTTTCCAATGAAAGCCATAAAAATGGAAATTGGCAAAGAAGGAGAGTACATTATGGTGATACCAGGGGAAAACTAAAAAAAAGTATATAACACGGTCGGAATAAATGTGAAAGTTGAAATTGCAATGAGTAGTGTGCGTGTATATACAAGTTTGAAGAAATGTAATCTCAAAAGGCTTTTCTCACTTCTATGTAGCCTCACAATTGTCACCCTTTGCACCTCAGCAGAACCATTTCCCATTGTTAAAATTCCTTCGGAGTTGTGCTCGCATTACACCCGTGGCAAAATGCAAACTGGGATACGAATGAAGATATACATGCATCTGGAGAAGGGAATGCCTTGGTGCACGAGCATAATATCTCTTACTGAGCGACAGCGTGAAGGGTTGGAGTTGGAGGCAACTAAATGTTATGAGACGCAAGTTTTTATCATCATTATTATCAAGAATTTCTTTAATGTGCTTATGTCAAGGAAGGCGCACCTATTCCTGGAAACCAATCGTATTCACTTAACAAAACATCATTAGTTTTCGAAAAAAAGAGCACGAAGCACTGTCTCACTTGTGCGACCGAAGTGAAAAACGACTTAATATAGTCGCGGCAGTGCGAGTGTAGAAGCGTCTCAGTCAGAAGTGGAAAATACTATAAGCCCTTCTTAGACAAATTTAAGGACAGTAATGGAAATTACTTTGTGCACGCACAAGGAGCAACCTATTATTATATAAAAGCCCTTTTAAATCATATACTTTTACGGTCTTAGAAGAGGACCGGAAAAATAAATGATTAAATACGAACATATATCCCATGCTTATGCACCACCCATAAGTATAAACCATGGGTGTAGCAAGATAGGGCAGATTATGCAGACCAAACCAAATTGTTCAATCCTGTGAGACGATTTGGTTTGGGTGTCCCAATCCAAAAAGGGATTGCTAAACCTTGGATTGGAAAAGATTGACTGGATTGCTCTCAATGCAATCCCTTTAAATTAATTTTAATGGTAAAGTCATGTTTAATGAGTACTTGGAAAATTTTTTTTAAAAAATGTTTCAAAATTGTTTTGTACATGCTTAGAAAACGTGTTGCAAATGCTTTGAAAACATCTCTGAAATCTGACTTCACTATTCATTTACCACGTGAAAAAACAATTTGAACTATGGCAGATGGCATACACTGATCCTTAAGTATAGACGACAAAAACTATTTTCTGCTTTGCGTACCAAACCTTTTAGCATGGAGCGACCCCAGACCCAAGGCGCGGAGTTAGACCTGTTTAACACAGCGGAAACCAGAAAAAGTATTAAATATCAATCAGCGTTCGGTGAAACTCTTGCAACTTTCTGCTGTCTCGATGTACAGTTTAAAATGTAAGTAAGGACGGACCCTCGGCTCGACCACCTGGTCCGTCAGGATTTTAAAAATGCATTTCACCATGGTATACTTTAAAACTAAATGTGATTGAATGGTACTTCAACGTTTCTTGTTATTCCACAAGAATCAGATAGTTGAAATATATCCATTCTGAGAAGCACTCGAATTTGTCTGTGGGTGACAATGATTGGATCATCAGGGTTTGGTAAGCTGAAGAGAAAACATGTATCTTGGTCTCATGCTCCATCGTCAACAGGAGAGCAAAAAAGATTCTCATAGGTAACATTAGTGACCTCAAACAAAAAAAAACCTTGGTTTGAAA
>JAHZNF010000601.1:0-15138 GCA_027744215.1 Troglopedetes dispersus | reverse complement strand
AGAGAGAGAGAGAGAGAGAGAGAGCGAAAAATGCAAAATTGAGGGAGTGAGGGGAAGTGATTGAAATTGAAACCATTTTTAACGTTTAACACTAGTCGTTTGCAAAGTTGGTCCGAGAAGAAAAAATACCTGAAATGTCTCGGCATCTTTTCATTTCAAGATGTTATCCACAGGGAAAACGCAGACTGACTTGTTGTGTACCTAGTGCTATTATCGTTATTTTATCCAGCAAAAAATTAATCGCACATCTGCTCCTGTCCCATTTTCGTGCAAGTAAACAAAACAAAGCAAACAAACAAAACTTCTCTTTCGAGGATCCACTTTTGAGCACGCACACATCGCATTGGGGAAAATGTAAAAAAAAGTCTTTTAAGTAAAGTGGGATCTTGAAACGCGGGTGCATTACGTATTCACTCTTTTTTATTTTTTCTGACTAGCGAGTAAAAAGTTTTTGTCCAGCGTAGCTTTAAGCATGTTTGGCTGGGCTTCAAGAGATCCTTAAGTGAAATGCAAGGCTCATTTAGCAAGTGGGTATTTACCTATGCATATTATCTATGTTGAAAATCGACCTTGAAATCAGTTTGCTTTGGTGAAGCGATTTTGAAATAACACGGCGAACAGTAAAAGTCCACAAGAAAATATGAGATTGTATGTTTACCTGAGTAATCGAAGTAATATGCTATGGGTAGTAAATAATGGCTACTGGTATATCAGATTAGGTAATTTTCAGATTGGAAATGAACTAATTTAAATCAATATGTAGAGAATAATAATGATACTTCCAGTCAATTTGCTTTTTACGTGTGCTCCGTTCCTGGGAAGGCACACATTTTGACTTCACTTTAGTCACTCAATCAGCCCAAGTGAGCAAAGTTAATAAGCTCCCAACTTTCCTCAATTTTTCTCCGGTACTAAGAAAGTATACGCATAATGGCGGCGGTAAAAGTCGGTGAGGGAAGGAATTCGGACGTTACTGGAATTTTTCAACATTTCTATCAACAGAGAATACGTACTTCTCAGAAGATGCAGGCAATCTTCGTACTTATTTATGTATTATGGAAAAAGGAAGGAGAAGAAGTCTAAGGATCGTTCTGAAGCAAGCTTCCGTTTTGCTCCTTTGCAGATAATTTTTTCGCTGCTCGTATTTACTCCTGCAGATCCAAATATATCTATAATTTATCAGATAGTCTACTCAAAGTGTACAAGCGTGATACTAGAGAGACCCACAGGGCTACATTCATTAACAGGGAACAGTGATATATTATATGTAACCATTCACCCTGCTCACGTTTTAATCCTTACTTGGCTGGTTGCGAAAAAAAATTGAAAATCGAAAATTCTGTTGTTGGTGAAAATGAAGGTGTTGAGGAGGAGGAGGCTAGACTACTATTTTTGCTGCTGACGTTGTTGTTGCAAAACAATTTACACTTTTAATATATTCCCGTGTACGTGGTTAACCCGTTAGGTACAGAAAAAAGGAAAAAGCCTCCAGCACTTGTAAGAACTTTTTCCCCAGTTTTTGCTACAATACGAAAACCGATAGCTCCAATAAAGGAAACCAACGTAAACTTTCTTTTACACCAGGCAAAAATGAAGGAAGCAATACTTCCCGGGAAGAGAGAAAGGGAAAAAAAACTCTTGGAAAAGAGGATAAACTCAAGTGATGAAAGTTTCTTGTTCTTCGTCTCCTCTCGTTCAAGTATGTACATCCCACTTCTTCCCTTTCTTCGCCATTGCCAACAAACAAACAAAAAGTCTTGGTATTTTTTTGAAATGGGTAAAGTTTTCAGTTTTTCAAAGTTTATTGGTGATTCCCAACTAGTGTTGCACACCAATGTGTACACAGTACCAGTATCTTAAGCAAACAGTTAAAGTTCTTGTGTCCCTTTTCTCTCTTTTCCAGCCCACTTTTTCCTCATTCATCCATATAACATGAGGAACATATTTCTTTTGTTTTTTTAAATGAGTTTTTCTTCCAATTGAATAAGATGAAGGAGTAGAAAAGAAAAAATGGCAATCGGAGCACAACCATTGTCGTTTATAAGGGGACTTCTTTTGCGTAACTAATTTAATAAAGACTTTTTTCATAAATTAATATTACCGTGCTTGATGTCGGATTGTTGAAACATGCACATAACTAAAAACGACACTTCTCAATGGCAGCCAGGGCAGTGATGTAGAAGTGGAACTCGTGTAAATAATAACAATAATGAGAATCTCTCTCCAGCGCTAGAGGAAAAAAAAAGAAAAGTTTTGATTCT
This sequence comes from Troglopedetes dispersus, assembly GCA_027744215.1. Taxonomy (NCBI): domain Eukaryota; kingdom Metazoa; phylum Arthropoda; class Collembola; order Entomobryomorpha; family Paronellidae; genus Troglopedetes; species Troglopedetes dispersus. Next base: position 12,877 of record JAHZNF010000601.1, on the reverse strand, counting down.
CTTTTCCCCTTTGCTTTAATATAAGAAAAAAGTTTTTTCCTGGTGTACCAAAGCCATTTTGAGTTACATTAAAAAATAAACATAAAATTAGTGCTTTATTGCTGTTGTCTCGGCTTTTTTTCAAACGTGCTCATAAGAATGCCTTAACGAATGAGTAAGTAATCTTAATCCTTCTTTTGATTTTACATACTTTTTTCCAGTAAAGAAACTGAAGCAACCAAAAAAAAGCTACAAGCCGATTCTACTTTTTTCTACTGAGGAGAATAAAGCATCCGGAAGAGGAAATGATGAACAATCCAACACTACATGTGTGACTCTTGCCATATGTGTAAAACTCCCAAAAAGAAAGATGATGCATACCACCAGCAGGCAGCACAATGGATAAAGGGATGCAATGCAGCATCGTTGTTGTAATGCAACATGAATTTTATGAATTGGCATCCGTGCGGAACGGAATGCGCAAAGTGGAAAAAAGGAAATTGGTGTCTTCGTCTCGTAGTTCGAAGCAGAGTAGAACAAACAACACAAAGAAAATGAATGAAGGAAAACAATAAAAAAGGAACAATAAAAAACGAAGGAAAATATAGTTTTCTTCGTATACTTAATTTTACCCTGTATTATACACAATAAATACTACAAACGAGCAATAACGAGAAAAAAAGGAAAGAAGGAGCATTATGTAATTTTCCGAACAATCTGTGGTGTCAACTAGCGCGCCTGCATTAGAGGAAAAATAATGTGGACAGTACGGGCGCAAAATAAAAACTAAGTATGTGGATGCATACAAAATACGTGAGGGATGTCGTGCTGTGCTCATTATATTTACTTCTTTCCCAGTGCTCGTCTGCGTGAAAGTGTAATTGTGGATAATTATAACCATTTCCTTCCAAGGAAAAACCAGCACATCTCACACAAAAGTGAAATGTGCAGTGTAAAAACAGTTAGAAAAAAGGAAGGAGGAAGAAAGTGAAGAAGCAAGGAATTTGTCGTAGTGAATAGCAGTTGAGTGAGAGTCTTTGGAGCAGTCAATAACACGAACACCACCATCATCCCCATCATCTCAACAACTCACGGGAGTTGAAGTGAAAGCAAGCGGATTTGTGGCAGGTTAAGTATCCAATTATCTTTGTCTCGATTTTCCTTTCCCACATTTCCCAGTGTGTCCACGTGTGTGTGCGCTGCTTCCAAACAACGAGGTTCAGGCTGCTGTGATTGTGTCAGTGCTACATTATTCATACGCTTACGTTTATCCTCCTCGTTGGTCCCCTTCGTCACATCTCACACAACATGCAGACCATGTGTTATTTACTTTCTTATTGTATACAAGCCCATTTTTGTACACAATTCCCGGAAAAAAATCTCTAGTTCATAATGAGGGAAAACCAGAAGGACACACACTACAAAAAGAATCCGGAGGCAGTTTGTTTAAACATTGGATGATGATGGTGGTTTCACGTTGTGATGATAGTAGTACTTTTGTGCTTCTATCTATATAGTTTTCTCGTAGAGTAAACTGAAAGTGAAACAACTTTTTTTCTCGTGGCAAAACCATCTCCAAGCAGAGGACATTACTTAATTAAAACACTATTTCGGGGACGGTTATACTCTGGCTGGCAGACCTTTTGGTGTGGTGACCGTGCAAAACTGCACAGACATTTTCTTGGACGATTGAAGTAGTTTCCGCTCTTAGTGCCACTTCCATCAGACACAAGTTGTATTAATTTGTTACTCATTTACGAAATGTTGAGGAAAAGGGAAGGCTGGTACTTCAATTAATTAAGTGAAACTTACTTTTTCCTTTTTTAGATTGCTTTCATAACTACAAACATAATAGATTACATACATATGAAAACCAGAGCATAGTTTTACAGACAGACAGATTAAACTTGTTTATTTTATTATTATTTTTGTAGGACTGTAGAGTTATGGTAAAAGCCAAGTACTACTAATAAGAGTATTTTAGCTAAATTAAAGTACGTCTCATGACAAGGTCAAATTACGTATAAAATTAGCCCACACAACCGTAACACTTAAGAGGAATATAATAGTCTTACGGTTGTGGGCTTTGGGTTTAAGTGAATTAAAAGTACGGAAAGTGAAAGTTACGAGGTGACTTTTATTTAAAAAACAAAAAAGAATTTGTGGTTCCGTATCTTGGTTGCTCCCTGTCGCGTCCTTACAATTAAAGGAGTTTGGGGAAGACGATCAGGATCGGGAACCCAGGCATGAGTTTCTGCCAAGCGAATATTCAATTTCTCCAGAAAAAAACAGTCAGGACCACCACAAGAAAACTTCTGCTCCACTGAGGTCGTGTTGGTGAAAGCTACAAAGAAGCCTTTAATATACACCACAGGAATAAAAAGAAGTTCTTAGCGAAGACGACCCCAAAAGGAGGCTAATTGGCACAAAAGGAAATAAAATCCCTTTTGTGCGCATCCCATCGTCATCCTTTTTCACTGCTAACAGCATCCCAAACAAAGGCCAATGAGCAGTTCTGTACGCCTTAGTATGCTCCCTTTTGGCCTTCCATAAACATTCCCCAGTTATTTTATCATCATTACCGCCGCACACAAGACCATCGTCGTCTAAAAAAAGAGCAACTACATATACCACATTTCCCAGAGCACAGCAACAACTGCTGCAAGTCGTCGTCAGTTGCTTTATGATTATTACTCTTCTTGATGCTCATCGTTTTATCGTCATCAAAGCGAATAACATAAGCTTATTGTTAGTACAGAGTAGTTACATTCATCTCGCCATCTTTTTTGTGTGTCGTTCTATCGCACAAATAAAATGTGTGTGATAGAATAGTAAGAGGTGTGTGAAAATAGTAAGTAGTAGTGTTTGTGGTGTCCCTTTTATATGCAGTCAGATCAACCGAGGATCAACCCGAGTGGATCCTGACCGACGACCGGTCCACTGACACAACAATAGGGAACAACGTGTATACCTACATTTGGAAGCATCCAGGAAAACACCCACGGATCCAGAGTCAGTCAGTCACAGATATCGCTGTCGTTTTGAGACAGGATGGGTTGCTGCTGTTTCAGCACGCTGAGAGGAGCGGCGTTCTTTGTCGCCAGTATTCACATTGTAAGTGTGTGCGCGAGCCTATAAAATAAACACCAAGGTACAATAATAAAAGCACCGCCATGAGAAATTCATGATGTGGATTAGGCGACCTCCGCGTCTGGTCTGGCTTCTTACTTACTACTGCTTTCAGTTTTGAATGATTTCTTTCTTTTGTGCTGTAATACATCCAAATCTCGCGGTACACTTCTTGGAAGGTCTTATGCTGTTTCTTAACCTATCATTGTTAGATTATATTTGTGTGGATTTTCTCTTCAATTTTTTTGAGCCAAGACAAATCAGTAGATCCTGTCGGAGTGGCATAGCAAGGCACGGGATGCCGGAAGCATACTAACATGAAGCCCAAAGATCTTCATCGTTCCTTGTGGCCATTCATTTTCGTCAGTAAAGGAAAATTAGAACACCACCCACCGACCTTAATAACAGGCAATAAATTTGGGACTTGTCTTGAGAGAGTGATTCGAAATGACTACATATATATTTGGAAGGAGTAATATCGATAAATTAGGATGCCGCACGGAAACCCGATAAAAAACCTGGTTGGATAGATGGTTATTATTGAATCTAACTAAAGCGTGGTCTCTCAAGAGTCTCGTATGTAGATAAAGAAGAGAGATAACAGATTGATAGGCAGTTCCGGAGTGAGTAATGCCTGTTTATGTTTTGATACGTTAGGAAGAAAGGAACGGTTGATTGCTTCTGAAGTAAACGAACATTTTCGAGGGAGAAATGTAGTAACGAGCTGACAGCAGCTGACGGGAATATTCAGTTAGACAAGGATCATTATTATTACTTTATCAGAAGAAAAAAAAACTATACGTTCTTGCCCTCTTTACAGCCGTGAATGAAAAGGAGAAAATAAATGCGGGAACGTATTGATGTTTTTCAAAGGAGGTAAAAGCACTGCTCGACGATGTGTGATCAAAATGCTGCTGAGTAAACACAGGAAGATAACCAACAAAGGAAGATGTACACAGTATTATTTACATCAAGTGTGTGCATACATATATGTACTTATCAACATATTATTGTAACGTCATATATTATTCGCCTGCTATGTGGCTCAAATGCAATTCCGATGTTGTTCTTTCTTGCACAACGTAAAATAGACGCCATAATAGTATTGCACTTAAAAATGCTACTTTGGTTTTGGTGAGTACACACCATACTTCCATTTTTGAGTTCGGAAGGAGAGAGAGAAAAAAAACAGTCTGTTATGCGATTTCTGAAGCATTCGTCCAGAAAGGGTCCGATCTGCGACTCAGTGAAGCAGCAAGGCAAGGAAGAGCACACGTAAATACATACAAATGCGGCACCACGAGAGGGCTGCTAGTGGGACAGGCAGTTCTTGCCAAGCAGCCCGTGAGATTTTATCTCTCGTGGAGAAAGCAAGGAAGAAGGGGAACCATCAAAGAGGAAAGGTCTTCCCTGTGTACAAGCAATCCTGCTCGCCATCCGTATGTACTATGTTATGTGAGCATTTTGTGAGCTGAGCAGGATCGGATACAGTGCGACTACAAATATCCACGCATTGTAGGTAGTAGACACAAGGCCAGCAGGATAAAAAAATATGGAGCATGTGTACTAGAAAAACCCCGGGGACAAAACCAGGGGGTGGCGGGTTATTGAAACCCTTTTGATAAGTTTTTCCTCTTTGAAAAAAGTTTTGACCTTTTTAATTATAAAAATAATTAGTGAAAATGGCACGTTGCATAAAGAGGATAAAGAGAACACTTTGAGTGAGAACTAACTGGCTATTGTTAGATAAAATTTGTTTCTAGTTTGCAATCTGATGCTCCAAAGCTCCATACAATGTATATTGTGTGGTCCGGTTCATCCGGCTTTGAAAATTAATTGCCGTAAAATTACATTAATCTCATCAAACGAGCAAAGCCGACAGAAGAAACGAGTTGGCACACAAACTCAAAGTACAGAACTTCATACGTTATGTAGAAATTATAGAGACCAGCTTCCGCACAGAATATATGAATGATGTAATTTAATGCTAGAGTCCACTAACATTTCACCACTCAAGTGAAAGCTTTCAACGCTCAATAGAAACAAACCTATCTGCAATTTCGAAAAAAAACCGAATATCAAAATATACAAGCACCCGAGAGAAAAAATGTAACAATAACCAGAGGGAAAAGAGTAGGCAAACGTTGCAATGCATCCATCATCCTTTCTCTCAGATTGATCACATGCAGTCACTTCAGAATGTACGTTTTTATTTACGTCATGTAAAAAGCTTTTGTGGTTTTCTTGCTCTTCTTTTCATGCTTTAAGCAGTACACTCCTCCATCTATTGTGTCAGTGAAGGGTGGTTGTTTCCCACTCGTTGTAAACGCACATACTTACAGGTTTGGGCGTAAGACCTAACAACGAAACAGGTTGAATATTATCTGTTACTAGAAAGTAAATTCTTGTGGCATTGACTGGACTCGATTTTTCATTCACTTTCATTTAATCTGTTTAATCACTATCGCGTGTGCTCGTGAATGAATCGCAACATAAAATTGGCTGTTTATTTTATTCTTGTGCCCAAGCCCGCCAGTATGGAAATAATGAAAGGAGACGTTTACCTGATATCGTTACTGCATATTTTCATATTACTCACGAACTTGATTGCACTTCGCGCCACATTTGTCCAATGAATTTTTTTCAGTTAATGCTGTGGCTTAGGTTCAAGATTTTTTATTGGTGATTACTACAACTGATTGGACGACCAAAATGACGGATTTTCTACCATGAAAGATTTATAGTTTGATTTCAACTTATACAGATATATGAAAATTTGTCTTTTGTTTCTAATTGGCAGTATTATGGGCTCCAGCATATGCTGAAGTTCATCATCTTCCCAGCAGTTTTCGGTTTTCTACATAGCACGGGGGTAAGTTTTTAATCAGACATGAATAATCGTTAACTTAGCTTGATTGAGTAGAAAAAGCAAAGTTTACACACATACACATTTTTTAAAATCCTCATGGCTTCTTGTCCTTTGTGTACTGTAGCAAGACGTTCGTGCAATTTCATTCCTTCCTGGGATGGGATACTCTGTCCTCTACTTCATTCTCGGTTGTGCAATATTCCGTGGGATAGAAAATGTGAGGAAAAGCTTTGTAATGTTGCGAAGCACTTTTGTGTAGTTTGATTAATGAATATGGGTATTTATTTGACTTTAATAATAATGACACGACACATTTGCTCAAAGAGCTGCTCTGATTTTATTAAATATCATGAGGAAAAATGTTTATTTCGTCCTTCTCGGAAAACCAAACGCTTTAATGAATGAACACATTTCACATGACGCATGTCTTCCTTGCAGAAAAGAAACTAAAGAAACCATAACTTTTTTACTTGCGAATGGGCAACATTTTTCCTGCGTCGCCTGCCAAAAAAAAGCAAGAGTGAACCAGACAAAGATGCTTGAGGATACTCAAGAAAAATAAAAAGGGAAACGTTTGTCGACTTCGCTGTGACAATTTGGCTGACTCTGGATTCACGCTTTCATTTTTGAGGCAGAGAAACATTGCCCTCCCGTCATTACTCCCATTATGAACTTTACCAATGTACTTAGAATACATACGAAGTTGTAACTTTCGTGATTGTCGAGAAAAAGTACGCCCCTTAAATCAAATGATACGCTTGAGCGAATCGCCTTTTTTTTCATTTATTTAATGGTTGTCTTGTGTCGTTTTGGCACGGGGGAAACTGGTTCTGAAAAAAATGCACAGATTATTATATTATCATCAGCTCAATGAGTTCTTGTGTCAAAAAGATGTGCAAATCTTGTGCTCATATCGCAAGTCATGTTTGATGCTGGTTCCAATAGGCATCACAATTCAATTCCAAAGAAAACATCAGGAAATATCTTGTAACGTATTTTCATGCAACCATGAGTTAAGGCTAGAAAAAAATTTAAGAGGAATATTGAGATTTTTTTGGGAGCACTTTGGTTGAAGGTTACCAGCATTTTTTTGCTACTTTCTTTATTAGATTTTCACAGTTAATGTGTTCAATTAATTCTTCGGGATGTGATGTAAACGCTTTTTCATAACTTCGGGTTTACTCCAAGTAAGTAAATTCAAGTACTGTTATAAGTAGATGAGCTAATACTACTGTACACACACTCCTTGTCAGTTGCTTACTTAGCAATATGTATGAAGGAAAAATTGGAGCAGAGAAGAGGCCGTACTCAAATGGGAATTTGAAGTTATGCTTTTTTGGCGAGAACTCGGAGATGGAGTTTCCAGTAAGCTTGCAGTGTGTAACGCAGGTTTGGTTTGATTGCAGGAGTCGATCCGAGCCATAAAATGGAATGCCTTGGGATTTACTTTCCTGGAGATCCTATTCTTCATTCTTCGCGTGGTCCTTGGCATCATCCCAACGCCCACGGTGCCCGACATGCCCAAAAACGGTTAGTTTTACGAATATTTAAATAAGGTTTCATGAAGTCATGTTGATGTACTAATTACACGATACCACCACTACCAATTTTTCAGAAAACTTGTTCTCCAACTCTTGTTTTGGCCTTCTTGATAAGAAACTGTTGAAAAGTGTCTAATGCAACATTAGTTAAAAAATAATAATAAAATAATGTAATGATTACATTATTTTATTATTATTATACTACATTGCAATGTAGTGAACATTTAACCTTTTATTTCCAACAGGATTAATACTTTTTGAACTTGCTAGTGCCTCGTAACATGTACATGTTACAGCACACTCAAATGTCAATTCATTCATGCCATTCGTTCTTTTAATTTTCAGATCAACCTTTTAAATGGGATATTTACAAGACTCTTCACTACTTCATATTCACAATCGTCGGGGGTTTAGTCTATCTCTGTATATTGTTTTTATATGTTCAGGTAGGTTATTAATAACACGTAATTAAATTAGGTGATTAAGATATCAACTGAAAATAAAGCATGTGTGCATCCGCATTTAAATACAGCAAACAACAAAAGGTACTATATACGTTCCGAAAATGTAAAAAATTGATGCAATAATTTTTGCAGAAACTGGGTGCAGGTCATGATGAATTTGCTCAGCTCTTTAATCTCCCTCTAACCGTTAATCCTCCAGCATCCAATCCACCCGCTGGAGGGGGAGGAGGCGGTGGAGGGGGTACGGGAGGAGGTGGCGGTGGAGGGACAGGTGGACCGTCATCTCTAATAAACCACACGGATAGATCACCGAAGCGCACGTTTCTGCCACCACCTCCTCAACTAATAAATCTAAATAATAACAAACCTTCGCATCAAACGACTGACGGCGAGAATAACAAAAAAGTTATTGCTCCAATAGGTGGTGCACCAAAAGAGCCGACACCGCCTGGCTCGCCGCTCTCACCTTACTTTCTTCTGAATAATCAAAACAGTTGTGCCAACGTAACGACTGCCAGCAATAAATTGAAACATGAGGAGGAGCCTCTCTGGCACCAGGTATTAATTAGAATTTATTTAAGCATGCATTATTGCTTATGATCTTACATTAATTGTGTGCATATACGATAACGCATTGGTGAGTAATTACCCTATACTTGTGTAAAATATGAAATGCGTCTTCTAATAAGTAATATTAAATACTATTCAATTTTGTCCGGCAGCCTCGAGTGCAAAGTGTCCCTATGGTAAACCACAGAAGTAGCCCCCAACTCGACCGGATCGGAGTTGCAGTGTCTTCTGGTGGGAACGGGAACGGTGTGCATCCTCCTCGAGCTTATCATTTGGGACATGAACACATACCACCACTCATCCCACCATTCCCAGACCCCGAAGGGAGCATATCCGGACGGAACGGGAGTTTTGGACCAGTGGACTTCGGTCTGTATAAATATTATATACCTATGCATAATATACTATCTGGAGGTGCAAAGGAAGGATTTTTTTATGTAGTTTATTATTTTGACAACGGGAAAATATTTTTTAGTGTAATTGAATGTTATAAAATTATTTTTATCACTGTAATGTAGGGAGTCCCATCGGATCTGAGTTGGGAATGCCTCCGTATCCTCCCCATCATCATCAGTCTCATCACGGAATTGGAATTCCGGGTCTTGGGGGAACACATCCACCCGAACCTCATTACCAAAAGATTCCGCTCAGCCCTGATTTCAGCTACTGTCTCAGATAGGCAAGTTAATAGTTGAAAAACAGATAATTATGTAGTCATATTAAAATCGGGTAACATTAAGCCGAACTCAGTATTTCATACCAACACTTTTCACATTAATTTTCTTTCTATTACTTGTTCCTAGGCCTGGCCCATGTAGCTTCCTGCAGCAACTATGTTAGATGAGTTTGAAAGAGTCGGTTTTCCATCGCCTTCGTCGCCGCGTCCGCCTTCATCACCCTCGACAGACCTCTCATTTCCATCTCTGCCATCGTCTTCCTCGCCACTCTCGTCTTCGTCTCTCTGCCACCTCTTTTGGGATGATGTCGGCTATTTGTAGCATTAGGCAATCAGGCATTCGGCTAATGACAATGACAAGTGAAAGCAGAAAAAAATTACGACAACAAAGCAATTCAAATACGTATCACAGTACAACCATAAAAAAGTGTTTGTGAGTGTGAAGAAGAAAGAAAGCCAACACTCGGAACATATCTTCAAGTCGCGTAGGAAAAAAAAAGAAACATAAAATGCATATACATGTAGCACTTAATTGTGATACTGCTGACGTGTCTGTTGTGCAAAAAGTATGTGCCACACCAAGCTCAAGTATAAAAAAAGGAGGAGTATCATTTTAGAACAACGACATCCAGCACGATCCAAGAAAATAAAGGAAACTATGCTTCAGTATCGGACAACTACTGCGTCTATATAGTGTTGTAAGAAGTACGCTACTTCCACCACTGCCCTTGACAGCTCCAGCTCCAGATGTCTGCCTTACCCCGTTTCTTTTTTGCTGTGTGCTCCTCAGTGTTTTTCTACTCTGCCAACCTCCATTGAGTTGAGTTGAAAATCGTGTCTGGCTCCATGCCAAACAAATCCAATTTTTCGCAATCTTCTTCGTTGAGTTTTGAGAGACGGACAAAAGTTTTTTTTTAAGCTGTATAGCGTACCAACAATAACCCACCGACCGCTAATATGTATACTGTTTTTATATCTACATGCTTAAGTAGTGGTGAATATGGTATAACATGCATTATACATTTCACAATGAATATACACACCAACCAGAACAATAAACATCTTTCTTGGGTCGCTGGATTGGATGGAAAAAACTCCCTCTTTTGAACCAGAAGCAGACACACATAAACGTACATTTTTTTTATTTCGCCAACATTTCGTTGTTTAAAAAATATAAAATGCACACATTTTTTTCTTTTGTTTAACTCACAGTGTGGATAAATATAACCTCTGACACATATATGGACTTGCGCACATATTTGCGTTATGATACTGTTCCTTCTTTTCATTCCTACATCCTTATGCAAAACAAGACATGTGAGACTTTTTTTCGTAAACGGAAAGATTACGGTTCCTTGCGCACTCAACAACTTCAGAAACTACGAGTTTGCTACTTGAAAGAAAAAAAAACTGACTCCAGAACACATTCTTTTACTTGTACTTATTAAAACACTTACATATGTATACTTACTTTCACTCGCAGTCGACGACAACACAACTTGGACATATACCATAGTTTGCGAGAAGAAACTATTTCCGCACGTTACTACTATTTCGTCGTGAATATATTTTACTAGCGATGTGATGTGATACGATGACGATGGTGATGATCTTCAATTGCTTTGCCTCATGTTGAGCTGACTTTCTAATAAGCACTGCACAATCACAAAATAGTGTATTTCACATGCTCACACATGTTGTAATGCTGCACTCTGCACTACCGCCGATATGCCGCTGCTCACAACAAGCAATACCACTTTTTCAAATTTACCTACATAGTTGCAAAGAATTGAATGTCTCTCTCACACCTACTGCTGCTGAAATTTTTGCTGGATTTTATGCTGCCGGAAGCTATATGAGAAAATGAAACACAATTTAATATGCACTCTGTGACAAAATATTTGCAATTTTTATTTACGTAACTTACCTAAAAAGAACACCAGAATCATAATGCCTCAATGCGTATAGAGCTATTTTGCACTTTACTACATGCGTACTTACTTGATCTCCTTGATGTTTTACTCGTGAATGTGCGTTCGGATAATTACAATGTTTCAACGATAGAGTTCGCAAAAGGAAATTGAAGCAAAAAGTGTCCAATAAATTACCAATGTCCAAACTTGAAAAAATATACACTTTAAGCTAATACTATCTTTATAACCTAATAATTGAGAAAAATCAAGAAGAGTTTATACTTCAATTACGAGTATTGGTATTATGAAACCTGAAATGTGAAAGAAATTACTTGCACGGGTATGGTCATATCAGCAAAAATGTCACTTTTTCTAGTCTCCTATCCTTCTGATTTCCTTCTCCTTAACCACCTCCATTTTGAAATAGAATGAAGGAATCTTTCGTAATCCTCTGATCATGCATTGCTTCAAAACAACTGCACGGGGCAACACTTCAGCACACCGACGTTTTATGCTCATCGTTTGACTAGTGAATTTTTAGATCTCTACGGAATGACTTGTTTGTCTGTCTAGTCGAGCCTCTTTCGATACAATTTTCTGAAACTGTTATTTTTCTAAAAAGAATAGCCACCCTAACCACCCCTCCTACAGTTTTGCCAATTAATTTGCAGCACTATGCCAATTAAATTAAGATTTGTAGCAAAAGTTCAGTTATTTTTCTTTAGTCGTAATCATCTTGAGGGTTGGCCACACTGACATCGTTATTAATTATTCGAATTTTGCATGAAATGCCTTTGTCGATCCTTTTTTGCACGAAAATTAATTACTTATTTAAATAGTTAGGCTAGGCAGCACGCAGGCTCAACAACCGCTTGCACTGTTTTATAGGATTAGTACACGATACCAAAATTATGTTGGTGGCATGAATTTTGCATTATAGCCGCTACTGCACCATCACATCATCGCATCGTCATCTCCGTCGACGTTACGTTTCTCCTCTGTTAAATTGAAAAGACAGACGATATATGAGCTGTGTAAGTGTCTCTTCCAAAAACAAACAGCAATCATTGTACGTGAGTAGGGACTAGGGACTCGACGACTATACGGACATAAGTGAAAATATAAATGAGATACATTTTGTGAAGATTGTTTTTTTTTACATTTTTCTTATAATAATGCTCCCTCTATACAACAAAAACTATAACTTTGTTGCTTTCCCTGTTCCCAAGCTTCTCATTCATTTTGCATGGAAAGGAGAAAGGGTTTGTTTAGACCCATCAAATAGATGGAATTGAAGAACAAGACAGGAGAAAAAAAAGAGAATTCGAAGCTGCAGGACTTACGCTCAAAGTTTTTCCTTTTTCGTCCCAATTTTCTTTCTTATTTCTTTTGTTGACTGCTGTACTCTTTGAGCTGTTTGCCCTTCTTGTAATCCTCATATCCTCTGCCAACAAGAAACGCATTTTTCAATATTATCACATCGCATTCATATTTCATGTAATGTGTTTGTCCTTCTTTGTCATCAATGGTATGCCATGTATGCAAGAAATGCATTCTGACTAGTATTTGGCACTAGACAAATTGTTCCGTAATGTTTTGGCTTTTGTAGAATATAAGCCCTACGGGAGATGCGGTAGTCATGTTCTTAAAAATACTTGAAGAAATGAAATCATAAGAAATATGAGATTCCTGTGCTCAATACTAATGTGAAGACACTCGACCAAGATACGTTATTT
>JAHZNF010000600.1:0-39101 GCA_027744215.1 Troglopedetes dispersus | reverse complement strand
AAATTATTAATAGAAATAGAACTGTTAATTTTCTAGAGTGTTATTATATGTTTAAGGTTTCCTCACTTCATATAATGTGTTTGAAAATACGATTTTTGTTTGTCACATGCAGTTATGCTTTAAATGTAGGAGGTGGTTATCTCCGTATTGCTTCAAATATTCTTATTCTTCCTTAAGAGATTCACTTATTGCGTTGTAGTAAGTAGACTCACTGATAAAATTGTATGTATCATATTTGAAGAATGTCTCTTTTTTTTCCTAAGTACCACTCGGTTTTCTTTTTTACAAAAAAATTTGTCAAGTCAAAGAGATACTAAATATACATATGTAGCACATGCGCATAATCAGTAAATAATCTCAATAATTTACATTTCCGGTCTTTCTCAGAGAACGTGAATATTTCCACTTATTCAACATGATTCAAAAATCGCTTCTCAAATGGATAAATTATATTAGTATTGTTTTGAAAGAATTTAAGCCAAACTTCCGGATGTCAAAAAACCTGTCCGATTCATGGTATATGCACACTCCTAACAACTAATTAAAATAATTATGCGTAGGTATTTGCTTTGTGATTTAAGTGAGTTCCTCAAGAGCACAGTATTATATAGCTAATAAGCTACCTTAAATATTCGATGATTATTACGTTGTGGCACCACTAAAGTAAATGTACGTATTTTTTTGTTACGACTATTTTTGTTTTCGCTGCATACGTTCAATCAAGACTATATAACGAGTGTGTAGCTGCATTCAAAAAAATTAATTCTTGCTTTAAAAAACTGCATTGAAGAAACAATCCTGACGAGACGCCAGTATGTATGTATGTATGGCTGGTTTAAAAATGAGAGGTTCGGAGGAGGTGGAGTTGATAAAATGACATAATATGAGAGGATTACCTTCGCTATCGCTAGTAGTTATCTGCTGGTTGTTCCCTACCTGCTCTGTCATGCTTACTCTTATAATAAGGATCATTTTTTTTAAATAATGAGTTGCTATAAGTTGCCTTTGTGTCAACTGCGTGCAATAATGTCTTTATCTAATAAGGGTACGTACGTAAAGTGTGTAACATTTACTAGTTCATATCATGGTTCCTCCTTCTCAATCTCTGGCCTTTTTTCCTTTACTCTGTTAAGTACACATAGATAAAATCGTTTCCTTATTAAATCTTCCGAGAATTTGACGAGTGCGTCCAATGTACGTCTATTTGTTAAAAAATTCAGGATTAATTTATAGTATTAAGTAAATTACTATTATATATGTACAAAAACGCATTAATTGTTCTTTCGAGCACTGGTTCAGTAAGTAATAATTAAGGCACTACAATACATAGATTCTTACTAGAGATAAAATATTACTGCAATGATATATATTAAAATATTAATTAATTAATTAAAGTGTATTTAGGGCAATCAGCATCATTACTTTGAGATACGCAAAAAAATGATCGTGAATGTCGTTAACAAGAGAAATTTTTACAGGTTAAAAAATCGTGGTTGCAGGAGCTCGAGCTGCACCAGTAAAACATTCCCACCACACAAGAAGACTCTTCTCTGAGGAGGTAAAAATTAATTCATAAGTTAATTAATCTCATCTCATGATTTTTCTTTGTCCTTCCCTGCCTTATTTTTTTCGTGCAACTAAAAAGTAATAATAATAAGTACAATTTTCTTTATAGTAGCTGTAACTAATATATACTCATAATAATTACTTTGGATAGCACCTTTCTCTGCTCTACTTTCTCCAACAAGATCATCATACGACTATGTTCAAAGACGTCACCATTATTGCAGCACAACTTTTGGTTCGAGATAAATTGATTGTACAGAAAAATCCCAACAAAGAGTGGTGTCAACAAATTCATTGTCAAATGAATTAGGTAAGCAAACTTTGTAGGCATCAACCAACCCTTTCTTTCTTCGATCATGCCATAAAAATGTGTCAAAGTATTGCCTGTTTCTTTTTCTGAAAACACACCTCATATATGATACACAAGCGAGGAAGAGGCTAACGATTGTTGAATAAAGGATGATAATATTTTTTTTTACAAAACTTATTCACCAGATCAAAAAGGGGAATTAAAAACANTTTTCAAACACATTATATGAAGTGAGGAAGAGGCTAACGATTGTTGAATAAAGGATGATAATATTTTTTTTTACAAAACTTATTCACCAGATCAAAAAGGGGAATTAAAAACAACAACAACAACAATGACAAAATAAATTTTTTTCATAGTTGATGAGATTACAAGATAATAATAATAATCGTAATAATAATAAAAATGTGGTGTTGTAAGTATTATTTGTTTATACAGTAAATAGTGAATAGTAGCAAGGAAAAGTTGAAATTTTTTAAAAATATTATTAATATTTTTTAAAACTGTTTTACATTGATATTAAAAAGTATTATTAATGTTTTTTTTTCATTATCTGAATAATTATATATTATTATTTAAATATGGCAATGCTGAAATATAGCATTGCTGGAGAGATTTTCTTTTCCCTTTTTCTTTTGTTGAAAAAAAAATCTGAGTCTGTTCATGGTTGCATTATTATGATTATTATTATGATTATTACATAAGTTATTATTAATAATAAAATTATTATATTATAAATGTACTCTATTTGTATAATCATTAATAATTACATTACAATGTTGGATTTCTTTTTCTTTCTTTTTTTTGCATTAATTATAGTTCATATAATGAATAAATTAAAAGTTCATTCATTAATATGTAAAGTACGATTAAAGTTTCAATTTAATTTTTATTTTTTGAATGAGAGAAAGTAGAGAATAGCAGATTGTTTACTAATCTTATAAACTTCTAGAAACTAATCATAACGCTTTTGTATAATGATTTTATTTCAATCAAAGGTCATCAGCATCAGATCAGCAGAATTCATAGAACAGTGTGTGTGAATCGGTAGTAGTGGTAGAGGAGTAGTCACAAAACTACAACAGCACAGGAGGTGAGAGTACATAGTTGGATATATTTTTTTTATTGTGTGTGTAGAGGTTGGTAGTAGAGAAGTAGTTGGTAGTAGTAGTAGACTTTGTATATTTTTATTTTTTTTTGCAAGTCTCATCATCATCATCATCGCTCCCACGAACGAACAAACGAGTTTGATTTTTTTTGGTTAACAACACCCTTTGTGATGCGATAGAATTGTTTTGTTTGTTTTGTATCTATTTCTGATTGATTTTCATAGATAATAGGCATTCAGTTTTGGTTAGAGTTCCAATATTGCGCTCCTCCCACCTAAAGTGTTAAAGAAAAAAGACAAAAACCACATTTGAGGTTAGTTTTGTTTTTTTTATATTCGGAATTTCTCCAAAAAAAAATAACTAACAATTTGTTTCGCTTGATTTTTTGTATCTCAAAATTAGCAGTGAAAGAAACAAAAAAGAATTATAAATATGGTATTAATAATATATATCAAGGAAGGAAGTATATATATATAGCCTCTCCTACGAAAATCTGACAAGAAAAAAAAATTATAAAACGTAAGAAAAAAAAACATTAATAGTAATTAATGAATGATTATTATTATATTAAGTATTACTATTATTATTATTATTATCAGGCATCTCTCAACGCTTCATTGTCATCTTCGGTATTCATACGTATATACTACTTAACATTTTTTGTTTCTTCTATTTTTCCAGCTCTCTCACGGAAAAATACGAAAGAAGGACAAAGAGAAAAAAACTAATATTAAACCATTAAAAACCAATTATTGTAGCAAGGTGACACCTTTCTCCGAGTAGTTTTCTAGTACTTATTTGAGTTTCTTTTCCTCTTGCTGCAGCGCACACTGACATACAGTTTTTACTGCCATCGCCATCATCAAAACCAGGAAAGACTGGATGGATAATGACAGCGATAGTCGTAACACACCTAACCACTCACATCTCTATAGTGAAAGCATGTAGCAGCACTCTTACTTACTTAACGCCAATTTCACAAGAAAATGGTAAAACGACACATGTACGAACGTGCGTAGTAGTACATTTCCTCTTCTTTCAATTTTTAGCAGAAAAAAATGCTCATCTCTTTTTTGGTAATAATATCGTTAGGGTATTATGACGATTACACTGCACACATTTCGGCAATAATCATCGAGAAAAGGAGGAAAAGAAAGAGACTGCTTCTTTAGTTCACTTGACACAGCAAACAACAGCAACAACAAAATTATTAAACCAACTCACATCCACATTCCTTTTCTCTTTCTCGGCACACGCTATGATTATTACGGTAATGAACAGAGCGCAAGATAAAAAAAACCACACTCAAAGGAAACGTGAGACAGGAAGTTGTATAGGCAATACATACCTAACCTTTTTTTTCTCTCTATATTATAATATGTGTGTAGTATGCACACGGTGTATGTATATGTGTATGTATGTATCATTCGTCTGATGTAACAATACCAATATTATTAATAAGAAGAAAAGGGCAAAAAGGTACACACAAAAACATACAGAAGTAATTTAGCCGAGCAGCGATTTACCCCCACACAGACCAAAACCTTCATTTCCTCTTGATTTACATGCGGCATGTGCTTTTTTTAGCCAGGCTGGAAAAAAAATATATAGAAAGAAAGTTTTCACTAATGTAATTGCTTACCAATTTTCTTTTCTTTTTCCTCCTTCTCTCTCTCTCTCTCTTTCTCTTTCTCTCTCACTCATTCATTCCATTCACCTCACCTTATTTTTTTTGGTCATCAAGTCCAAAACTATATTTCTAGCGGTTGGAGAAAGTTGAGGAGAAACATGACTGTGGTGTTGCTGCAGTCAGTCAATGATGTGATGACGGAACGTCACACTGCACACATAAAACTTTACAAATATATATATACAATATACATATTCACACCATCAGCATCATCACGGGCGAGAGAAGTTTTTTTTTTGGGGAAAAATATAATAAATTAGTAAGCGAGACAGAAAAGAAAACACATCAAGAATCATCAGATTATAATGGAAATTTTTATGTTTCCTTCAATTGTTGACTCGACACTGCAGAAATGTATAAGGTCTGCCTGTATGGAGTTCGCTGCAGTCCCTCGCAATCTTATTTACACACGACACGGAGAGGAATAATTAGGTAGATTGGGGCAATGCGGTATATAAAGAGAGGGGAGGTCAGAACAAAGCGTCATCATAGATGGGAAAAATGGGAATTTATAGGATATTATGTACTTGAGCGAAATTTGCATAATGACAAAAAAAAATGAAAGCACGAAAAAAAAATTGAGTCAATTGGGAATAAATCAAAAACATTCTCTGTGCTGCGGAAAGTGTGTAATAAACGAATGGGGAAATAATAATAAATGGAAAACACTTTCCTGAAACCAAAAATCAGATTTCCCCTCTGTTCAGGGTAATAAATATATGAGGCTAGGAGGAAACAAGGAATATTAAGTGAGGTGGTGGCGGTTCTCTTGTGTTTAAGGTACTTTGGCTAATATAGCGGTTTACGTATTGAGGTCAATGTATTGTTGTGTGTGAGATGTATTAGTATTATTTTTTTTTACTAAAATATTTATCAAACACAATCAATAAAATGAGGAAACCAACTGGGGCATATAAAAAACATACACAAAAAAGTCAAACAAACAAAAAAACACTAACCTTTTTTCCCATACAACAATACAAGAACAACAACAACAACAACAACAACTGCGCAATGATATAATAAACTGCATCAACAAATAAAAAAAACTACTCGGACAGAGGTGACATTTTTTTATGATTAGTAGTAGTACTATTTCTGATTCTTTCTACTTCTGTGGCTGGCAGCAGCAGCGGCAGCAGCATCAGTGTAGCAGCATTCAACTCAGAGTGTTTCATTCACAATCGTAATAATACATACATATAATTGCAAAACAATTGGAGTTCACTGCGTTTCTAAACGTTCACGTGTGCAACAAAAAATCAGTGTGGTCAGTAGCAGCACTAGTAAAAGTATAGTGTTTTTCTCGTAAGGAACAAGGATGGCATTTCTCCTTTTGTCTTTTCACATTTTTTATATATATGTATTATAGATTAAGTATACATACATACAGACATACATGGGTAATTATATGTTTTTAATTGTGGTTATTATTATTTTTGTTTTCGACTAAAAATAATGCTCTCCTCTTCGAATTCAAGTCTAGAGGAATCTAGTTTTTTTTTCTTTCACGGATCTCATTCCATTTCTTTCTTGCAAGTAGTATGAATGATTTTTTTTTGTTATTGAGAAAAATATAATAATTTTGTTTGTTGCAGCAGCTTCAGCAGCAGCACTCTCTTCAGAGCAGAAGTAGAGATGTTAAAAAATACAAAACAATAATATATTTAAATTGTAAAATACATAATAATATAAATTGTAGATTATTCTCATGATTACTGGTTTAATATCATTATTATGTTCTCTTTGAGACTATTGTAAGTTAGGTAATAATGAAAACTATAATTGGTACAAGATACAAAGAAGCGTGAATTTAATATATTAATAATGATTATTTTATTAAGATGATTAAATTTATTAGATTTTTGTAGTATAATTACTTTTTAGATCACCTGCTAGTGTCGTGGTTGTTAGTGAAGGAGGGAAGCAGAAGGATCCGTTTTAGGAAGGTAGGGATGTACGTGGTCCCTCAGCCCCGTCAATCGTCGCATTCCACTCATCTTACCGACTTTTAATATGTAATCATACCACAAAATAAAATCTCATCAGTATCAAAAGAATAAACAAATCAAAATTGATCTATATAAAAAAGAGATGAAAGCATCCAATCTTTTGTCAAGTTTTAATAAATATATAATATCCAATAATGTGGGTCTTGCAAACAAAACTTTTTTTTGCATGCTTCACGTTGCCCCAAAATTCCTCCCCAAATACTGTTCCTTATATAGCCTGTCACAATCTTGTCGTCAGTTTATTGCCCCAGGTTTCATGGTCGATGCAAAACGGTGCAAATTCGTGATTTGATCATTTATAGTAGCCCTTCAGATAACAGACGCGCGCACAACTACTGCCTACTTAAGCTAAATATTACACCATCAAAATTATTATTCCCAGTAAATGTACTACCTTTTTATAAGATGTCCGTCAATCATATGTCATACCTCTGCAGGCAGACACTATAATTAAAAATTATCAGTAATCGCAAATACTGCTTTAACCGTGATAATGACTATACGTGATGTCATCTAATGGAAAAAAAATTATCTCAAAGCATCCATGATTACTTTTTCTTTTTTTTGTATATGTTACTATCCATAAAAAAGCTTTCTAGCTATTTGCCTAAATAATAATTTAATTAAAAAGTTAAAGTTAGAAACTATATAAAATGAATTCAAAATAAATACTATTAAGTATGCCCCTTATCAAGTCAACGTCATCAAGTAAACTCATATAATAATGTGCAGCCTAAATGCTATGTAAATTTAAACTCGTGAAGCTCATATTTTTTTGCCAAGAAAATCACATAAATTTCTCCCTGGCCATCAAGACAAGGCATTAATGCTATCATTCAGCATATCTATATTGTGCAACATGACATATTTTTCACCTTGAAGCAATGCTTTTAATGAAGAAAAAAATATTTTTAAAAAACATTGACAAAGATGTTGTTGCTGATATCATGTTTTTTTTTTACTCGTAGATTCATGCCAAACGCACAATACCGCTATAAAGTATATAGTCTTTACCAATAAATCTAATTTTATTTTCTAGAAAAAACTTATCAATAATTTCTTGAGGCTGTATGGAAGCAGCTCAGCATCAGCACCTTTATGTATGTATTTTTCCTATAACCTCACTTTTCTCCTTCACTTTTTTTTGTAAAAAAAAGAACGTGTCCAACCTAATTTTGAAGAAAACCTCAAAACTGTTGCTTAAATGGAATTAAATGATGACTGCGTATTTATACGTGTATGCACGCTTTGGTTTTACTATTATAAGACGAGAGAGAAGGGTAACACATTACCCCTAAGCTTAAAAATGATTTATTAAAAAGGACTTGGCACATGATTGGAAACTTTTTGCAGTACTCATCATATAAATACCAGCTAAATAGAAATGGTAAAATACTTTTCAAAACCTACACATCTTAAAACTTATGAAGCTGACTAAGAAACGACGGAGATGATAAAATATGAAAAAATTGTACTAATGTATTGAAAACAGCTCGTTTACAGTGCAGTATGCTCGATTGGTAAAATAATTACACGCAGTACTAGTAAACCTAGCAGTAATAATAATATAATTATATGAAAAAAACTTACATGTTTGTATAAAATGGCCCAAATCATGGTAATGAAAATATCCCTAAACGACGTGTATGGAAGCACTTTCTAAAAGCACTTTCGTCAATGCTCTCTCTCTCTCCCTCTCTCTTTAACTAATGTACTATGACTGTCCTTCCTAAATATGCTAACGAAGCTAGAAAAATTTAAATGTAATTTTCACACATTGATAAATAAAAACCATTATACCCATATTGAAAAAATCTATTCTAATATTCCACATTTAAAGTATTACATACATACATGCAAAGGAATTCTCGTTGTATCAAAATCCCAGTAAAAAAAAATCAGTTTCATCCGCTTCTCCCCTCCCCTCCCCTCCCCTTTTTTTCGTCTTACCTAATTTTTTATGCATTTTATTCGCAGCGTTCATGACAAGTCATATAAAATAGACGCATAAATAATTAATACCGAAACTAAATCGTGAAGAAAAAAGGAAGCAGCAGATGAGGTTGTGCTTATACAAAAAATTATGCTGAAGAAGACTCGCGCAACGTCAACCTGTATTTAGAGAATCTAATTAAAAAGCTTTGTATTCCAACCCGAAGCCTTCCAGCACATATTTAGAGTAGAGTAACAACAACAGACACCAAAAAATAATAATAATGATTAAACTCAAGAGAAAAAAATACAAAGTAAAAAGTGTTTGAGTTTTTTTTCCTCAGTCAAAAAAAAAATTCTAACGTAATAGTAAATAGCTTTACAGTAATATATTATAAATTGATCACCAATATTTGCTGCTGACTGGAAAATAGGTAAAAAAAATCGTGTCTATCATTTTTGTTTCTAAATTAAAGCATAATATCGGATTTCATATCATTTTGAGTCCCGTTTACCTACCCAGTCGTTTCATGAGCTTCAATGTTGTGTGGGACTGCTTGTCTCATAGTTATCAAATTTTTTTTTCTATTAATTTTGTAAAAAGTAAATGTAATAAGTGTATTGCGCATGTATTTGTATCATATCACCCAAGCTAACAATATTAATAACAATAATAATAATAATGATGAAATGAGACTTTTTGGATTCATTGTCCTTTTTTCTCAACTGCGTCCTCCCTAAATATTCTTAACTCAAGCTAAAGAGAACTGATTACAAATTTGTATATCTTTGGTCCAATCATATAAAGTGACTGATGCATATTATAACAATCTTGAGAAAGACGATGAACCAAACATGGAAGAGAGAGAAAGTAACAAAAATCTTTTTCAAACAAGCTCCATCCCACAAGGAGTTGGTTGACCAAAAGTGGAATCGTTTTATATAAACACCAACGTTATTATTATATTTGCACATCCAAAATGTCCCATTATCCCCACTTATACTCACGAAAATTCTTCTTTTCGAGAGAGAAATGCCAAAAAGTGAAGAAAAAAATATTCTCTCATTTTTATGGTTCACGCAGTCCTTTTATGAATATTCACCATGAAATGCCCACTCCATGCATCATGATATCATCCATACAAGACGACTGAAAAAGACATTGAATCAGCGTGTCCATGCAGGATTTATTTGGAGCAGTGAAAAGTTTCGTGTCTTGTGCCTTTTCTAAAAAAAATCATGCTACCTACCTACCTACACTCCAAAAATCTGAGCATTATTTTATCTCATTCCAAAATCACTGCTGCCCGATTATCAGGTAGGTGGAGTGTTACGTGCTCTTTTACACGCCAACTAACTCTACGATTTCCTTCTGGTGACTTCTGAACCACCAAACCAACCACCATGACCGCGTAGGATCCTTTCCAGAATACCATGATGGCTCTGGTGAGTGGTGGTTGATGGTAATGTAAATTTGTGATGCACCCATCGCCAGAGACATGATGTATCACCTCCAGCGATGATAAACCATGTTTTCTCTCTTGAAAACACTCGATGTCTAACATCGTCATCATCAGAAATGCATAAATATGTCTGTTGTTTTAACCTTGGCAAAGATCATAATAATAATATTCACCATCAAAATACACCAGAAGAGGACATGATATCATTGCTAAAAAATTTTTTTTAGATCGCATTGTTTCGTATCTGCTGAGCATTTCTTGTTTTTTTCAGACACTTTCTTGGAAGTGTTGTACCGAGCATGTGTTTAATGTAATACTCGAACTATATATATATATATGTAGCTACCCTTGAGATGTAGAAAACACTATTTTAACAAGTGATGCAAAAAAAACAAGCTTAACAATGTTCATAATAAGTCTAGATAATAATTTGAAACTGAGAAGTGCATTTATACACACTTAATAAGTTGACTGACAATAATTTTCGCACGAACTAAATTTGTCTCTATATTTTTTGAACTCATAGAAGGAGTTGTTTGTATCAAATTAAAAAATAAGTTGGAACAGTAGTTCTCGT
This sequence comes from Troglopedetes dispersus, assembly GCA_027744215.1. Taxonomy (NCBI): domain Eukaryota; kingdom Metazoa; phylum Arthropoda; class Collembola; order Entomobryomorpha; family Paronellidae; genus Troglopedetes; species Troglopedetes dispersus. Next base: position 28,442 of record JAHZNF010000600.1, on the reverse strand, counting down.
GGTCGAGAGAAACATAATAATGACACGATAGTGATAGCGAGAGAAAAGCTGTGAATTTCATCAGCACACAGCATACAGCGTGTTCGCCTACTCAGTACTATAACTTGAGTACTACAACTGTTGACGCATAATAGTATGACGGGGTGTAGTAGTAGTAATGTTGATTGAGTAATTAAAATTAAGATTTAATTAATTAATAAATTGAAAAAGTCTATCTGGCAAATAACCCACCATGTTCAGGGGGATACTCGGCTAGAGATAAGTAGGTAGCGTAGTCGGTGGCTGTGTATGGCGAGGCGGCATACAGGAGGCTGTCAGTGGCACCGGGTGCTAACAGTGGTGGCGGGGCACCCGCCGCGGCTGCTGCAGCCGCCGCTGCAGAACTTAACCCATTGGTCAAACGATGCGGTGAAATGATCAGAGGTGCACCTACAAATCCATCAAAATCAAGGGAATAAGAGTGCTGGTCCTGAGGTCCCATATACGGCTGACCTAAAGACTGTGTGTCCATCAGAAAATATTTGTGCATTGTTTTGTGTTTTGTTAGAAAACCATAAAAACCTAAAGGTGTCGCGGCTCTGAGGGCGGATAATGGCACTTGTGGTGAGACTAATTGGGCTGCTGCCGCGTTCACTGCGGCCTGTGTATTCCTTGACTCCTTTGAATCACGGTACGTCCCATTAATTATTGCTAGCTCCATTAGTTGACGCTTCTTCAGCTCGTCTTCGCCTTCAGCCTGCTTGTGTGTTGAACCCAATTCGCCACCATGAAACAGAAAAGAACATTGAGAAATTATTGAACAAGTCATTGTCTTGTGTGTAAAGAGAAACTCGCCTTCAGCCACAGCTCGAGAAGAGAGGAAGAGAAAGTGCACAAACACAGAGACGCTTCCTCCATTCTTAAATACCGAGCCAACCAAACAGGATCAGCAATACTCCCATTATTACTAAACTTCACCCTCCTTCGAATACCAATATCTCACCTGAAATGGAAGACAAAAGAACCCTTTCTTTATCACGCGCCCATTTGCTCTTATCTACCCACACTAATGTATATATTTGCACTAGTAATATCTAGTAATAACACTTCTCCCAACACTCCACTCTTCCTTATTTTTTAACCCATTTGTCCATATGTCCCTGACAATTACTAAAAGCTTGCTCTCATTCATATTTCACGCTTCACTTCATCCTCTCCGCGTTAGCAGAAAGAAGAAGTGTGATCGACTAGCTTGTTTAGATATGCCTTTCTCGTAGACAGAAATGTGAATAACCTGTGCAGTTTTCGGCAAATGATGAGGACGACGATACCAAAAACGAACTCGAGGGTCGACCGCCATCTTTTTAGCAGTATCGCTCTTTTACAGGTTATTACCAATTTAAACAAGGGAAAGGATGGGTCAGACGTGCTTTTTTTGTCCTTGTATTTCCGACAAGATTTGCACATTAGCCCATATTACCACTACATACTTTAACGATGCAGAGTAAAGGAAGCATAATAATGGGATGCCTTTTTTTGAGGCATATGCGACTCCCATAAAAAAGTTTCCTTTCCAACATCTCCGAAATAAATGGGTACACCAAAAAGCCTGCCTGCGCTTGCTCTTGTCAAATACTATAATAATGTTGAAATTTTCTTTTATTTTTGGCGAAAAAAATATATCCTCATCTACCGCATGTATGCCCTTTTTTCACTCAAAATCTCCACTTAATTGTCTCTTCCTCATCTTCATTTTTTCTCAGTTGTGATTTTCATTTCTGTCGGCCCAAAAAAAGTTTGTTTATAAAACCGTTATCTCGTGTATAGCGCCCTCCTCATTTCTCCAAAAAAAACGGTCATCATGCCTAACTCGCCTCCTCACTCACCTAACCACCGACAAGGGCGAACAAGACAATATATTTTCAAAATAGGTTTAGTAAGGGCGGCAACTGACAAGTCATAATAGGAGGTCAGCAACAACGCAATTCGAGGAATCTTTTTTTTTCATAATTTTCTTCTTCTAACCTTTGCCTCCGAAGGAAACTTTTCTTCTGTTTTGACTTGAAAAGAAGAAAGGCATCCAAAATGTTCATTTCGGAGTTGGCTTTCCCAACCCATTTGATTCGCTCTTTGAATCATAACCTACTATGCAAAACAGGAAAATCATCAGCAGCAGCCATGTTTCATGCATATGGATGGAGGATCCGCACCATTTATCCAAAAAAAAAAAACACGTATAATATCTACAAATATTTTCTGCTAATAATAAAGGACAAGGAAGTTTGTGTGAATATCAGTTGCAATTGCAATTCAACCAGGAGTAGGATCCTTCATAAACACAGCTGTGGTGATGCATATAAAAATTGAGAGAAGCTGCTGCCAATTTTACCGTGGCTGGCAATCTTAACTTTTTTTTTGTATTTGTTGAAGCAACTTATATTTCACACTTAATGTTGCAAAAAAGTAGTTATATTTTTTTCGTATAAATAGACTTGTGATGGACATACCGGAACTAGGAGTTTCTTCACTTCATCCACTGCCCGTTGAAGCTTCATTTTGCCCCGATTCTCTGTATCCTCAACTGTGATGAGCACATGGAGCTCGTCATTTAGATGTTCCCAATTTGGTTTGCCCCGATTTTGCTCCTCCTGTAAAAAAAGCAAAAGCTTACATTAAATGTGCATTCAAGAAAATATAATGTATGTAACATAAATATATTGTCGTAAATCAATCCATTTTTCCTCCTTCATGCATTTAGCTCTCCTCCGAACTCTATATATTTTTTTCTTATTTTTTTTTGCGTCCAACAAAAATGTTTATTATGTTTCGCAAAAAATAACAGTTTACAGATGAGCAACGAAAATGCGCAGAGAGTTCACCCACTAAAAGACTAAAAAATGTATAGGCATTATGGAGGGCAGCAGCAGGAAAGGGAGGAGGATAAAGTGAGCAATAATTTCTAGAGAAAAAATACATTTTCACAAGACATGTTGTGTTTTACACGTTGTGCTTGCCACGACAGAATACTGGGTCATATATATGACATGAATGCATATCGATATCATATTAGATCGTGCCAAAGCAAAATGCGAATAGATCATCGTGTCATGTGAAAAAACAAACTTTCGCTACATTCCAAACACGATACGACTTTCCTATCCACACAGGAGTATGCATATATCGCCAGTACATTTGTTACGCCAGTGAAATATTGTTATTATAATATATTTTTTTCTTTAAAATCAAGTCTAGGTATTTCTTCTACCTTTTTGGATTTCTTTTTTTCGGAGTCGCTCATCAATGCTGTAACTTAAGTCTAGAGCTAGAGACATTATGGCAAAACCTTCTGCTATTTATGGAATGGCACAGGAGTCAGCACAAAAAACACACAAAATCCCTTTAACTCCACCGCCATCAGCGTAAATGACAAAAAGATGAGCCAACGAACTAATATTATTTCTATTACGTAAAAATTATTCGCCTATATTTAACATCCCGTGGAAAGTACAACTTTTTTTTGAATGGCTTGACGATCATTAATTCAGAGTTTACGACCTGCAAAATCCGGATAGTGTCCCTGGCTCACAAATACATTTCTAGCAGACAACAAATGAGCACCATGTGCCATTCTGCGCGTCTGATTTTTTTCTTTCGGTGGTAGGGAACGCAGTAAATGGAAGCGCTACACTTTACAATCTTTCATTTCCGGTGCTAAGCATAGACACGAGCTAAAAAAATTTTTTTGCAGCTACATACTTCCCACCACAATTTTTGCCCTTTTTACCATGAAAATAGTTGTTGTGACATGAGATGGGGCAAACTTGTTTTCGAGTCAGAGCAATAATTACTGTTTAACCAGACTTTTCCACTTGGTAGAAATGGCACTTTTTAAATGCTCTTTTCCTGCTAAACGATAAACGAATGAGGACGAGCACATTATTACACTGCGACAGGATTACAATTGGAGATGGGTGGGTTGGGCTCATCATGAGGCGCTATAAAGAAAAACGTCAGCCAAAAAGAGTCAAACTGTGCATTGAAAATGAAATTAGGAAAGGGAGAGGAAGTCAGATTTGAAATCAGCAGATTTACAGGTCTCCACCAAACAGCGCAAGGTGAAGTACAGTTCTTGATCGCTCTCTGTGCTGCTGTAGGGTCATCATCATGAATGTAGTGCTAATGAATAAAAAGTCGAAATTACAACTTCCTTCCTTGCCATCCCACTTTCGCCTGTGAAGAACTGCAGCCAAAAAAAAAATCTTAATATCTCGGGGGTATCGTACGTACAAAACAAACGACACGCTGCAAAATGTATTAAGGTGACAGCGACATGCTACGTCTCCTTTACACTTGCTATTTCTTCCAATTGGGATGACAAGTCAGAGGAAAAAAGGACGAAGAAGAGTTGAAGGCTAAAAAGAAAGTTCATGATCAGTCGACAAACAAGCCAACAACATTATTTTTTGCTCGTCCCACGCTCCAAACCTGATTATTTATCTGATCAGTTTAAGCAAAATTACATTAGCATAAGATATTGAGCTGCTTCCCTTCTCTCAACTTTGGCAATTAGTTTCCTTAATTATATCTTATGAGTTCTTTTTTTTTAAATAATAGTGTCCCATTTTCCTATCCATTTATCACCAATCTTGTAAGGAACATTTCCTCTGAAAAATTGCTCCTCCACATGCACAAAATCAGAAGGATTCTGCAATAATCGAGGTAAAAAAAAGTATTTATACTGTGGATCATATTATAGCAGCAAGCTCGGAATAACATGTTCTCAAAAATTTCTCACACCCAATAAATAAACAACTCTCAGCATTAAGATCAGGAAGCTGAGCAGCGTGTGCAGTTGAGTGAGATGGAGAAGAAGTGGAAAGGATTTTGGAGCCATCCAATAAAGCACCGAGAGTGTAGTATTATATATACACACACGTTTAATAATAAGCAAGTCAACTCGCAAAAAAATATACATAACATCAACATTATTCTCATTCTAATCATCATCATCATCACCGTCGTCGTCGTCGTCATGAGCAGAAGCCTCTGAGAAACCGGAATGAGGATTTTTAATATTTTGTTTGAGTATGTAACTGTAACATTAACTTTTTTTTCGTCTCGAGCAGCAGCGCAGCAAATGGCATCAATAGCATTGGCAGGAAAAACAGATATTCCTTTCAGAACTGTAAACAAGACGGAGCAGCTTCTCGGTTTAAAAACAATCTTTCACTTCTTGTGGAAAACTCGTGTGTGCGCCGTAAGCTTCTGGGAGCTACACGGTGTCTAATTTGATGACGATAACTTGAGGAGAAACAGAAGGAATGACTATATTGGGCTAAGGCAGGAAACTAAAAATAAACTTTTTTTTTTAAAAAAAAGAAGTCTGTGTCGTTCTTTTCTCTCTTCCCTACTGTGCCTCTTCTTCTGAGTCGACATTTAATACATGAAAATGTACACATTGCCTCGTGTATGATGCTTACCCATACCCACTACTGCCACTACCACCGTAAATTTAATTTGAGAAAAAGTTAGTGTGTGTATTATACCACATACTAGGCGTAAAGATTTTGGTCGCTGACGCAATCGTTTTTGCAGCTTTTTCAAAACTTCTCGAAAAAAACTTTTGTATCTCCGATGCATAAAGTAATGGAAGATTATGTAGAGGTTTGAGTATACAAGCACTTTTTTAAGACTTGGCATTTCATTAAAAACCAACCCATCTTCCACTTTAGTAGTTTCCAAAAAGCACACACACACAACTCTATATTATATATATATATATATTTTCCTAAATTCTTACATATACATCCATGCACAAACGGAGTGCGTTTAAGTAGTCGGTATATACAATAATTCAATTTAGCCAACTACTAACTTACTAATAGGAAAATGAGAAGAAGAAAAAAATTGTTCCAACGAGAAAAGTAAAAATTTACACAAGATTCTAAGATATGTACATTACTAGAGTAAACGCGTGAAGGAGGAAGTAGTAGGAGTATTTTAGCACTGCATCCTGCTCCTCATCGTCATAACCAGCTCGCATTTTTCACATCCACGTACATCACATTAACGGATTATCCATTTTATTTAAAGGTATTACAAAGATTTCCTCCTCTTCCCCGTCTCCTTCTTAGAGTGGAACATAAATGTGGAGGGGATCATCTGTTCTTGTACCACGTACGTTTAGCACTCCACTATATTCTTTTTTTATTTCTTTCGTTTCTTTCATGCCACACAGCACTCCTGTCCAAGAAGAGAAGAAGGAGAGCAACTCTCAAGACATGCTCTTGGTATAAGCTCGGAATAAATGAACATGTGCTTCTTTCCCCTTCTTCTCATAGTACACAAATCAGATGGGATGTCAAGAGCAGAAGGGAAAGATAATATTGGAAGAAGGAGATCGGGAAAACGACCGACCGGCCGACATGCTCCCGTCTTTTTTCATCATTCCTCCTACTCCCACACTCAGTTCCGTCTCTCGTGAGTTTATTTTCTTGCAACTGTGTTTGTAGCAGAAAAACAAAAGCGAAAGGGCATTTCACCAGAGCGTCACAGTCATCATCATCACGACACAGGGAAAAATGTCATATCATAGCTCCAATTCCTTCATGTCCTCTCGGAATAACAACATTGAATAAATCCATTCGAAAAATCAACCATTTTCATCAAACATTTCAGCTTGTGTCAACCTAACATTTTTTTCCCCGTTCAAGAATGTAGAGATGGAGGAGAAGAAAAAAAATGAGCGAAAACATTTGAGACCAAAAGGAAATCAGGATACAATAATAATAACAATAATACATCGTTTTCGCTAGATTTTTTTTTCTTCCTGTTTCCCCTTTCCTTGAAAGTCAATCGAGATATGGCATGCAGTTTGCCCGCGACCACAAAGGAACACTACTTAAAAAAAACGACAACTTCACTTCACTCCCGTGGCTGTCCTAATCTACCCTGTTGAAAAGTAAATTACACTTATAACAAAAGCTTGCTGCAAAAAAAGAGCAAAAACAAACAAGACAGAGAAAGACGTGGTGAAGCCCAAGAAAGAGAAAACTTCAACAACAACAACTCAAGTCAAATGCGCTACTAAATTAAATCAAACACATCTGCGCTTATCTTTTCACATTTTTATAAGTATAAGCAAAAGGGATTTTCATTTCTGTCCAAAATACATTTCACCCTGCTGCCCGTCTCACTTACCCTCGCATAGTCGTCGTATACGGGAGCTCGAAACTAAATTCAAAACAACCACACAAAGCAACTATACACTCACTTGACTTTACGGTTGACTTTTTCTGGCTTTTGCATTTTATTTTTTATTTATGTGTTTTACGGCATGCCTGCATTCCAAGTGCTCATATAAAATAGAATATGGATCCAGGCTATTTTACTACTGCTCCAACTAGTCGTTGGCATTTTACACACATTATTCTCCTTTCATTTCTATACGAACATGATGACTTTTTTTTCTGACTTCACCACGCTATTCACTACCACATTATTATATTTTTTACTTCTTTCTGAGATTACTAACAGCTCCCTTGAGTATTATTCCTCGCCACGCCACACGCTCTGCCATCAAGTGCCATAACGTTTTTCATCATGGATGCAAATGCACACATTCATCCATACCATATGCATCATTCATGACATTCCATAATGTGTTTGTGATGAAAAGAAATAGTGGGACACGAGAAGAAAAAAAACGACGAAGACAGAGAAAAAAATACGAAAGGAAACAGTTGCCTCATGTCTCCAACTTCCGTGAAACGTTTCCAAAAATCAAACAAGATTTGTGAGTGAAGCAAGTGCACACACACACGCACACACGGATTTTCCCAGTTTTTACACACCCAAGAAAGCAAGTGTACAGAGTAGCTCACGACCAAAATCCGCATATTACACTCCTATAAAAAACCAAGTCTGCATCATAGAGATTTTTCATTATGGTTATTATTATTATTCGTTACATCGGCAAACCACACAACGTCAGCATGGACGGATGAAGTAGAGTAAAAAAGAGAGAACTAATATTATTGTGACAAACAGAAATGTGTAATAAAATTGAGTTGGAAGGGAACGATCCAAAAGGAAAGCAATTCACATATTTACCCGCCCTGCTCTCTTTAGCAACATGTTTATAATGCACATAGTAAGTAAATGGGAAAAATATATATCTATGCAGTCGTTGCTACTGCTCCTACATTTCCAAGTTGGGATAAAAGACTTGTGAAGTAATGTGTCGCTGGTTAGCTGACATGAACAAGTTTGAGTATGGCTTGTCGATTTTACTTATGTGCTTTACATTCTTTGATGAAAGTTTTAAAGGAAACTTTTGATTTTGATCTTTTTATATCTCTTCACTTCTTTCCTGAGGTTTTGTCGAGCCAAACTGGAGGAGCATGCCGAAAAATCTTTTACATAAAGTAGCTAATAGATTATTTACACTGATCTGATTGAATGAAAAACTTGGGAAAGACAGAGTATCTGACGAAGAGGATGATTATATGAGTGAAATGTCAATCCTTTAGCAACTTGCTCCTTTCCAGTGTGCCTTTCCCAGACGTGTGTGGAAGGAGTGTCGTAACTTTTTGAAAAATTGGAATAATACGACAAGAGAAAAAATACACACACAACCAGTTTATTTTCATCCAAATATGGCAGTATTGGGTAAAGCAATAATGGAGTAATAATGTGTTTTCCTCTTTCCCAGTATTTTTACTTAAAAACTAAAGTAGTCCCTTTCCTCCTTCACAGTTGGCAACGCTTTTTAAGAGCATTAGCAAGTAGAGTCGGAAAAAAAGGAAATGATGACGTTCGTAATGGTAAAGTTGGCGCATTAGTGGAGCACAAGGAAAAAAGGAATTAATTCATATTACCGTCAACTTTGGCAACAGACGAGAGTAGATAGGTAACTGCATTTCTCAAATTATTGTCGCACTCAAATATGCATTATTATTATCATTTTTAGTCTTATAAAAATCACAGAACATGTCCACAATGCGGATTGTTTAGATATGCCAAATTGTAAGACTGAAGTCTCCTCACAACGGCAATTCTTCTACTTAATTAGAGCCGTCAGCAGGAAAAAAGTTGGTGGAACAAAAATGTACGTTTTCTTTCTTCGGGAAAAATAAACTTGTCATTTGCATCCAAAATAAAAGTCGTGAAAGAATATTATTATTGGAACCTTTTTTTATAAATCTCTACCTGTCAAATCATAATCCTATTATTTTTGTACTTCACATAATATGCATCATCGCATACACCGTATATAACTTCCAGAAATCTAATATTTATTATTTATATTTGAATACGCTTTCTTTGCAAAACAGATCCATAAAAATATAGCTCCACTTTACAAGGGAAAAATGTTTTTTTTTCAACTTCTGTGAAAAGAGAAACGTCTGGAAGGATTGAGAACATCAAAGTTGACAAAAAAAGGAAAACAAGCCTAACCAAATATGCATTTGATTGGATCAACAGGGAGAATCTCTCCAGGATGACGACGATGATACAGCATCGACATATAAAAACAGAGCAGGCATACACACTACACACACCAGCAGCAGCAGCACTGGTAAAATCATATTATCCATTTAGGACGAGGAGATGACGGAATCAAGTACGTAGAAAAAATATCCTTTTTTTACAGGCTTACATGTTCCTCCACACATGAATTCATACATAATGCAAAGTGCACGAAATAATTTTCCATCTGAAAGGAGACATCTTCCGCAGCCCAGAAAAGAGAGCAGTTGTCTCAGATATTTAACTACATTACCTAGCAAAACTCGAACAAGGCTTGGAAACACAGGAAGCATTTTTTTTTGAAAGACTAGATATAAGTCCCATATTAGTAGTAGCATTTCCATTTTTTTTTCCTTAAACAACATCCGCAAAATGTTAAGTGAACAGGAGTGACTGAATATTTTTCAACTGTTTCTGTCCCAAAAAAAAATATTGTACTGTAGGACATACATACATGTATACTACATTCAAAGAAATACGAAACCAGAATCGAAACTGACTTTTCTTTCGCTGTTCTTGTAAATAGAGTAAACTTTTGGAGTTCTGTAAAGAACATGCTTCACCGGCTTCACAGGAAAAAAAAGTGTACTTTAACGTGAGGCTCGGCGTGTGTGCATGAAGATATCTACTCGGTCTTCATCATCACCACCACCACCACCACCATCATCCCAATCCCAATGCCCGTCTTTCGTCTTGTGGCGTGGGGTAAAAATAGAGATGGATGGAAATTGACTTGGCATGAACTCGTCTTTGAAGCGCGTCGCACTTCATTTTTCTTCTTCTTTTGAAGAAAACACTTAAAGGTTTTCCCCTCTGTCTGCGAGAGAGAAACGCAGAGATAGGAAGAAGGAAGATCTCTGTACCGTGTTTGCTGCTAAATTGACTGTGGTGATTTTTCTGGTGCTTCTGGCGTTCCACACATATCATATCTCTATTTTAATAACAACATATGCATCCTCTGATTTTTTTTATATTAGAGTAATTTTTTCCCCATGTTTTCATGTAAGAAAAGTATCACTGATATTTCACACTAATTCAAACATTTTCTTGACAGCTCTTTCCCTGCTCACTTTTTTTTGGCATATTACAGATATTTTTTTTAACTTGGAGAGTGGAAGAGAAGGATAAAAAATGGAAGGGAAAAATACGTGCATAACTATACATGTTCTTCCACATTGTATTATGATTATGAGATGAGCTCCAAAATGCTACATATAATATGCAGCAATGTGGATGAAAGAAGAGTCAACTGCCATAAATAACAAGTGCAAGGTAGTGAAATATGAAAGGAAGAAAAAAAATAAACGAAATTCATACCTTCTTTTTATCCCGCATTGAGCCTTTCCCTCTGACCATAATTTTGCACCCAGTCTCTTGCTCCAACTGCTTTGCAGTCATTCCTCTTGGCCCAAGTATTCGTCCAACGAAATTGAACTGCGGAAAAAAAATCATGTTTCATTTAATGATATTGAATGGAGCATGAATGCAGTATTGAAAAAATAAACAACACCGTAGCTCCAAACTAAGGAATATAGTAGCTTGCTCATTAAAATAAGTAGTTTGTCGGTAATAACATGTATATTGATTCGAGGAATCATAAAAATACTGCTGCATCTACTATGATCGTGAAATTTGGCTGTAGATGGTCGCTTTTGAAATCACGTAGTAGTTCATCTATCTACATCATCCTTCTTCACAACAATCATCATATCATTAGGATGATGAAGCCAGTCACCAAAAAAAGTAGTCATATTTCACATGGAAAAAAGTGTATCTTCTTTACTTACGTCTGGATGCTCCTTCACTGGAACATAAACTTTTTCGGATAATGTGACTACTGGACCTATAGGTTCGGGAAGTTCAAGAGGTTCTTGCTTTGTGCCAGAAAGGTGGAAGAGGTTACCTCGTACTCGGGCAATCTCTGCAAAGATAAAAGGAAAAAAAATCAATTAATACTTTGTACGCACGCATCACATTCCTGTTACATTCCTTTTCTCCATTCAAACTATTCGCACATCCTTTTTGACATATTTATCATCAATTATTCTAATGATGTTGTTATTTACCCTTTTAAAAGTCTTTTTGAAGCTACGTGCTAACAAAATCTGCGAACACTTTGATGCCATCTCGTTTTCTTATTTATTCTCACAGTTGACACGCATGATATGATGATGATCCATTTCAAGTAATGCTTATGAATCTACGCGTATGAAAAAAATGTTCCTATTCCCCAACTCTGAGATATGAAAATATGGTGATGTCGCATCAAATGCATAACTTTTCCCAATTAGAAAAGCAGCTGAACAATAATAGGCGAATACTTCGGAGCCACTCTAATTTCTCAAAACACACCGTTATTAACAAACACGACAAAAAGCCTCATTAAAATTCGCTTTTGACACCCTTCATCATCAGCCCTGTCTTTTTCCTTCTCTGCGAGGAAGGAGTGTGTTTGTTATGTTATGATTATTACAACTCATTCAATTTAACTCTCTTCTCTGGTGACTACCTGCTAAATGGGATTCTAAAAACCAGTGTGACTTCTACAAATGTATTCTCTTCTTCGAAATGGGAGTTGACGCATCTACCATTTCGGCGACAGCCCGACTGACTGACGATCTGTCCTAATGAATCCCTTGTAAAGTAAATAAAGAAATCTTATTATTTCTCTTTATCACTAATAAAGGATCACGCGGGCAAATAAAAAAAAATGGCACAGCAGAACACTAAAGCCAAATCTAATGATATCATCTTGCCGTGGAAATATATCACTTTATATTTAGAGAGTTGTAGTAGTAGTAGTAGTAGTAGTAGTAGTAGTAGTAGTAGTAGTAGTAGTAGTAGTAGTAGTGCGAGTCACTTTTACCCAGATCACTCGTTGCCATTTTTTTTGTTAGTGGCTGGGCAAACCTCATATCATACTGACTTCACACAAAACACATCAAAAATACTGTCGAAGAATTGATGATATGTTTGTACTTTTTCACGAGCAACTAGATTGAGGATGATGCTAGTGACGGGGAACATGAAACAACATAAAATGCCACCAGGGCAAAATAATCAACATCAATCATGTAATGAACATGCCTACTACCTACCTACCTATCTTACCTCCGTGGAGCCAGAGTGCCTTACTTTTTGGCTATCAAAAAAGCTAATGTGGGCGCATACGCAATCACCCAACAGCATTCAATGACAAAACACCAGCCGAACTCTTTATTAGTAATCGTGTAAAGTTGTTGTATCAAATCATTCATATATGCTGACAGGAGCGATAAAATGCTGCATGCAACTCTAACGAAATCTTGGTGGAAACCAAGATTTCCTTGGAGCAGAGCAAGATGAAAACGCTCCCGTCTTTCTCTAATTCATATTGCAGGAGAGCACTGCATTTTTATTGGACATTTTGCAATAAGTCAGTCACTGAGACAGATCTTCATGATGCACCTCTTTACCCCAATAATTATGAGGAGTGTGTGTACGACGAACTGGATCAAGTTTTCCATCTTCTCATATCAAAAAATACCTACGTCATTATTTCTAAGCACAGCTATAAATGCACTCTGGTTATCATTGAAAAAAATCACACAGTAGTATAGCGTCATCTACATAGGTACATCTCACCAAAAAATAAGGAAGGAATTGGGCCAAACGAGACCAGCCATAACAGTCAACTAACAACATTATTATTATCATGAATGGACTTGAAGCCCGGAGCAAATACTAAAGAGAAAAAAAAAATTAGGAATACTATTGTTTATGTGCCTTTTGCTCATTTTTTATATATGATAACCCAGTATTTTATTTGTCGATGATGAAGAAACTTCTTCTCCCTGGCATTGCTGCTGCGATATAATCTTTTTTTATCAAGAAATCTAGGGCAAACCCACAATTCTCATGTTTTATCAACGGCAAACAAATTATTATGCAAGTCAAGTTGTGGTGTGGCAAACTAATAATTAATGAATGACAAAGGACTTTACTGTATCAACTACAAGAAAAAAAAGTGGGAGAAAAAAAATCTCCCTTAAAAATATTTTTTTCAAGGTTCGCCTCCGTTATCATGTATTTACTAATAACACATAAATCCATTGTTCGAGGGAGCGAGATGCTTATTTGCATTCAAAGGAGTGAAATTTTGTGGCCTTCCCTGTGAACATCAGAAATTAACGAGATTTTCACATAAATTTTGCTCCACATTTATAACCACAAATATCTATTGTGATTCTCATTTCAACGGTGAGCATCAACGTCACGTATCTAGAAAGGGCCTGGTATTAATCTTTCAAGCTCTGTAACAATGCATTTTTGCTTGCTAGTTCCTTAATGACATCCTGTATTTGTAATTATCATACGTAAAAGCTATCGTTAGTAACTGAAGGCGCTTTGTCCTTGTAAATTACAAGTAGAATTGTATCCTTGTTTTCAGGAGGAAAAGGTACTAATTCCCTTGCAATTAATTTGCTAGGTACAAATTAGTATATGAAACTTTGTTCGTTTGTTCTTGTTGAGTCAGGCTCGGTCGTCGAACCAAGCAAGCCCACGCTGCTGCTCCACCATAAAAAGTGGAGGCACGAGAGGCATAAATGAAAAATTTGAGGTTTCAAATACCAGCACTCCCCATCATTCATTGCAGAGCTTCCTGCGTGAAACTTTTTAGGGAATGCATCAGCATCCCTTTGGCTCCTCAATAAGATGAAGAATCTCGCAGACATTGATGATTAATGCACACACGTGCATGTTTTCGATGTGTACCAACATCCCAAAAATTCATTTACACAGAAGAAGAACATTTAAGCACACAACTCGAGACGGAAGTAGAGCACTCTATAGTAGACTAAAACTTCGTGGCCGTCTAAAGACCCGATTAGGTATATACTCGGAACTGTTCTCTGTATTATTATTATTTTGAGAAAAGCTTCTTTTGTTTTCTCTCTCGTCTTGTTTGCTAATAAGATTTAGCGAAAGATTCGAGTTGTTTGTGTTTCGCTTCAGCCACACGTGATCTGCCGCAATAAAAAAATACTCTCCAGCTTTCTCCGTTACTTTGCTCGCCTTCCTCAACAAGTCGCCTACGAAATGATCTGGAGCGAAAGTAGACACACAAGTCTGGAGTGTATTCATATAAGTAGAAACATGCTGACGTTGATGTTAAATTAAACGATGAACCATCCCGTAACTTTTTGGAAACAGGAGCTTTGAAGACACAGGGTAACGGGAAAGGTAAAGAAAACTCCTTTTGGTTGTTTCGAGGAAGTTAAAGGAGTAGCTCACCGAGCGAATGATTCGCTCCACAGCATATTCTCCGTTAATGACATTTGTTGAAAGAAAACCCGAAATTGTGAACTTCCCACAGTTGACATTAAAGGAAAACAGTTTTTATTCCCGGAACTCGGAAGTGAATCTGCCACGAGGGCATACATATGTCGTCATCCGCTGCTAAATCAACTCAGAGTTCAGTCAGAGTTGTTCATATCGTGACAAGGCCAGCCAGGCCCAGCATTTTCTATTTATTTATTGCGAGAATGTGCTCGTGTGTTACACGAATAAACTTGACTAAACCCAAAGATAAAAGCTTCTTGTCTCCTATTTGCTGAAATGTATATGTTTGTTTAAGTGGCTTTTATCATCTGTTCTTTGATTTCGCTGCTGGACGGTCTGAAAAGCGTCACCATAAATTTCATAAAAATTAGAGGAGCATTTGGGCAAAGTCGAGACAACAATGATGTCTCTATTTCTCGTGTACCGTTGCCCTGATTTGCTTCACAAATGGTCTAATTGGAAGACAAGAGTGCCAGCATGCACAAACTAGTACGCGTATAGCTCATTCCGAATCCATTCATTCAATTAAGGACGCTACTGTGGTGCACAATACCCACGTTCACAATCCTCCACTCCATTTGAGCTCAATGAGATTAGATGAGAATAAAGGGATGAAAAGTCAATCAATATAGCATAATAATTTTGCGGTACTTTTTTATGCACACAGTTTTCTTTCTTTCTCTCTCTCTCTCTCGTTTTTTTTCGTCTCTCCGCTTCTACACAGCTGGGAAGTTCGTGTTCGCATTACGAGACACATTGTTTTTTACTTTTATTGGGATGATGCGGAAACCTGAAACTCACGGAAGCCTGGCTCTCAGGATTCAATTCAACTTCATTTTCATATTATTGTTCGCCCGCTGTCGACTCCGCTCTCGCCGTGTGAATGGAACTCTAGTCATCGCAGGAGAGTATCATCGAGATCAAACCACATTTACCCGGATCACTTCCGTTTGCTTTAAGAAGAAAAAAAAAGAAACTGATGCTACCAAGAAGTAAAGCGTACTCGAGCTGGATTCCTGTCACTCCTGAATACTCTTAGTTAGATCTCATCCTCTGAGAATTTTTGTGGTGGGAGTGGAGTGGAGTAAGAGAGAGAGAGAGGGAAGAGTTGTCTGGGACTGTCTTGCCTTTTTTTTCGGAGAAATCCAAATTAATCCTGTAATTGGACTAGACTTCCCCTTTTTTACACAATCCAATTTGTTCTGCATCGTTCCTCGGTGCGTATAGACATATCCTTATCCATACACATAATACATAATATGTACACAAACACATGTATACAGAGTATCATCCCATCCCTTTGGTCCTACCGCAAGGGATTCGGAGAAAAAAAACGAGGAGAGAAAGCATGCTGATTTCATCTCCCAGGAGGAAATTCCACTCAAAAATACTTATGACCCGTGGAATGACGAGGCGGTCCTTGTTCGAAAACAACGGCGGAATGGATAGAAAAAAGAGAGAAAGAATTCCACTTTGTTTGTGCGAGGAGAAAGTCACATTGCACTTGTGGGCAAAGCAAATCATGTCACCACAACAGTAACACTTCTCTCCAGGAGGAGGCAGTTCTCTACGTATGACCGCAAGCGTGATGATGATAAAAGTAAAATACCTGCCACGAAATGAATCATAAATTTATTACAAATATTTGTTTCTCTCCTCTATTTTTTCAAGTCTGCTCCAGCTCAGTCGAACAATGCGAAAAGCTTTGCTTGCTTGGTAGTGTGACCAATCCCCCAGAACATTTAATTAATGCAATGGCCAACCTTTTGCCACAATTGCATGTGGGTCCGCAGACGAAAAAAAAACTTCTGCTAATTTTTACTCCCATTGCCTCCTCCTTCTTAAAAGATTCCCTATTACCAGCAAAAAAAAGTAATCCATTGCGGTGAATGCGTAAGTGCAGATTATGGCGAGGCTGGCCAAAAAATCCAAGTCGTTGTAATTAATTACAGGGGCTGTACCCTCCACCCAACCGCAGCAAGTTAAGTTGCACTAGAGGAGAACCCTATTATACTGGCAAAATATGTTATAAAGATTCTCTCACAAAATTTATTGTCCCTCGCCATCACATACGTTTGGGAAAGGAAAAGTGTGGAGTAGAAAAAAGACGCAAGAACGAAAGAACCCAAAAGTTCGCGTATCTTATCTCTCCCCCTTTTCTTCTCGCCTCTCTCTCTCTCTCTCTCTCTCTCTCTCTCTGTTCGCCGAGCTTTTTGAAAGAAACCAAGAGGGAAATGAAATTTGTGGTTGAAATATACATATAAAATGGTGTAACTCAAGTAGAGTGTAACAATGCAAACATCTCGCTTGGGTACATAAGGGAATACCAAAGATACTATCATCCGCATCAGCATCGTCGTTCATTGGTATAGTAAACATTTTACTGCTGTTGGGAAGAAGGTGAAAAAAAAAACTTTCCCTCCGGCTTTTACGGAATTTTCACAGTGACTGGTGAGAGCGTAGAAGCCAGTGAGTCCAAAACAACCCGCATGTTTGGAGCATGTCCTCCCTGTCATAAAATACCATGAAAAGTCAGCCAACCTTAGCTAATGGATGGATGGATGGTCCAAAAAAGGATGAAATTAAAGGATAAAGACTCTCTTCTCCCATCCATTCCACATTATACCATCATCCCAGTTCCACTACTGCTGCTACTATAATGCACACATAGATATACCTTACATCTTTATGACTACTACTAGTTGATATACGTATGAAATTACCACACACCACACAAGTCTCCTCAAGTCTCCACAGAGTAGTATGTACACAAAGGAAAGATTCTCCTGATGACGATGATTACGAGGACACTCCTAAACTAAGTACCATTGCGGTCAACAACGCTCAACCCAGAATGGACGAGAGACAACAACAAAAAAAACTTATAGGTATCAGTGTACGTATAAATTTCACCTTGCTCCCAGCATTTTCCTGTGTGGTGGTAATGACGGTCGCACTCCCAATAATCCATGTTACAAGCTATAAGTTAGCAAACCACCACTATCAACATGACCGGTAAAAGTATCCTCTGCGGGAGTTGGGCAGCTTTTTTTCCCTACTTTCCTTCTCTTTGCTTTGTTGCCACGATGAGTAAATGGAGACGACCACCTTTTTTTGTCCTATTTCTCCCCAATAATAGTACTATTATTCCCCTTTACTTTATTACATCGTCTTCATCCTCGGCTGCTGCGATAGTACAAAACTATTTACTATTACTTCTCTTCTACTACCGCAAAACGAACGACAGCGACAGATGGTCAAACTTGCCCTAATAGGTTAAAAGATTAGCGTCAACCACACACAAACCCAGCGCACAGGTAGAGAGAAAAAAAAAGAATTTTATAGTGGTGATATTATTACACTAAACCAACCACGTCAGTAACCGCCACACACAAATCCATAATAAAATTATATACTGTCGTTTTTCCCAACGACAACCGAGTGACACTGCACGATCAAGTCTTTTGGCTGTTGAACCAAACGGCGGCGGTGGTGGTGGTATAAGTAATGGGAAAAGAGTAGGCATTCCTGCATCAAGAAGAAAAGTGGCCACGGATTGGCAACGAAAAATGGGCAAAAAGACCATTGACTATTCTAATGCACCTATTATTATTATACATTCGGACATTGCTACCAGGAGTTTGCTGACCAAATCCAAGAAAAATTGTAACTTTGGGAAAATACTACAAAGGTTCACACTTCTTGTGAACTATAATAACTATTCAGCATAAACAGAAAAAAAAACATTTCACCAAAAATATCATCACTTCTATACATTCTAGTCGTACATACCATCTTGCATCGACAGAAGCATAGCTATAGGGCGACTATTATAACTCATCAATTATAGCAAAAAATTGGCATTTTTACCCTTTCAATAGTCTCAGGTTTTTCCTTTCAAGATGTAGGCTGACAGAGTAGCGAAACCCAGCGAGCATATTACATGTCCATAATGACTTTGCCCGTCTCAACTTTCAACCTTCTGGCCATTGGCTATGAAGAAGTGCTTTTACTGGCACCAACCTCTCACACTACAACCACCACCATCATCGTCATAATCTTTTAGTATAAAGTAAAAATGATGATGACTGGATCAAGACTTATTTGGTCAGGAATTGTCGGGGACGAATGGACGAGTTCAGATGGAAAAAAAAATCTTGAAAAATATACCGTCCTCGCCCGCGACTCACTCATTCATTTTGGCACACAGCATGCCTTGCCACACGAACGACGAAGCCAAATGACGATAAAAAACACTCATATGAGTTCTTCGACATTATTCGGGAGAAAAAAAAGAAAGACTTCACGGAGACGTGCTACCTCCTCCTTTATTAACTTTACCTTTGACATCTAACGAAGTGGATGGGTACAAAAATCGAAGAAAAAAAGAAGAAAGTTGTAAGATTGAGACCACACGCTCACGTTGTTCTTCATGGTGCAGCTCATCATCATGAAAATCAAGGGGAATACGACAATAATGACAGAAAAAAAGTCAATATATCTTTATGTACATATTTGTTTCCTTTGGGTAAATTATGTCTTCTTAACTACTTGAACCACCAACCAGACGAGATTATTTTCTTCCTTTTTTTATATCCCTGGGCTTGTTCAATTCAAGCAGTGACCACGCACACACGAAAAGGAATGAATTCTGTTTAAATCATTTCGTACTGTGTTACACTACAACTACTCCCACGCACATTTCCTTTTTTCAACTTGTGATCCTTTCACGTAGCTGCAGCCAAAGATCTCGCAAAACTTGTACAATATTCACTTAAATTGCCGTACATTTTTTGGCCTGTTTTTTCTTCTCCTCTCCAAACCTTCCTTATCCGTCTTGAGCGCCTGAAGCTAGCCGAGTACAAAAGTTTCTTCCACTACTAGAAAAATACAGATCTGTTGTTGCAGAGTTATTTATTAGCCTTATTAATTCTATTCAAAATGGAATATGACGGTTGTCCTCTGCTCCACGGTTCAAAGCTACTTTTCCTAATAATCGTCAAAAAAAGACATGTACTATGCAGATGAGTGTTCACGGATGCGCGTGAGCGTTTATGTAAGTTCGTGTAACAAATCAAAACCATTTCCCCCATATTTCACCCTTTCTGAAGCAACCAAAATCGAAAAAATAATGTACATACTTAGGTATATTGCACGTAGGCACACGTGCATAAAAAATGATGAAACGATGAAGATGACCAATAATCATAACTCTCTTTGATGAGAAAAGAGATGGGGAAAAGACAGACCACAACAAAAGGAGCCCATGTGGCGAGACAACTTCACAAATATGGCTTGCCGTTTGCGGCCCTTTTTTCCTCTTTCCCTTCTTCCTTTTTCCATTTTGCTGTTCGACGTAAAACCGTAAATATGTGGTTGCCTTTTCTTCATTCTGGGCTCCCTTAAACATAGCTAATTCATCATTCCAAACATCATATTATTTTCCGCAAGAGTAAGAGAACACGGATTCCCATAAATGTTAAAAAAGGCTACAGCTGGTTTCAAAGGAACATACCACCTTCGGAGTTTCCAAGTAAAATTCGGGCAGTACAAGGGAGCTAACGCACTGCAGCAGAACAAAACAGGCTACTTTTACCTCCAACATCCGTTTCTGCCTCCTCCGTGTCGCTGTCGTATTAGAGTGTGAACGTGAAGCGATCTATCTTGCTCCTTTGTCTTGTCTCCGAATCTCCCTTGTGGTGCGCAAACTTGTAAGTAAAAGGAGCTCGGATTTTTTCTTCTTCTTCTCCTCTTATTTTTTTTTGTCGTCAAAAGAAGTAGGTGCGCGTAAGATCACCACCCTTCAACCTTCACCACCACCACCGGTACGACTCTCGTTTTAATGTTTTATGGTGCGGTTTCCGAGTCGTCGTCATGAATTTCTCCTTTTTATGTGGCATCATCATGTCCATATAAATGATTCCAGTGGTGTTTCAGAAGGCGAGTTGGACAGGTGCCGGATAACAGAGCGGCGAAACCAGCTAATAAGCCAGGATGAACACTATTATACGCAGGCTGGCTGAGTTTCTACCATTTCCCATCATTGCCGCCAATAATCCATCTCTATCAAAATCAATTGATCGTCGCCCCTTTTTTGTGCATCGTAGCACTAGAGCCTACCTCTTTTTTTATTATTTAAAACGTTCATCTTTGCATTTACTGAATGTACCCAATAAAATATCTCAAGCTGAGCAAATAAAAGGGGAGTTTTCACTCTGATCTGACTATCCCGCTTTCCTACCTCAATTATATAAGATGAAGAAGGACTCAAGTTTAAAAGTCAGGCAGAGCTTCTTACGACAAAACTTTTTTTCAGAAGAAAAAAGCGCTCCCACGCTATACCGTAAAATATAAATATTATGTACGATTCATAAATTCATCCTCCATTGACTTCATCATCTCACTCAACATCATCCACTTTAATCTCATTCATACGTGCGTAGGCCAACTTTGTCTTGTCTTTCTTGTCAAATCCATTCTTTCTTGTTATTGCTCAACCGCACAAAAAAAATACTCAAGCGGTACATCACAATGATGTGAACAGTGCACTGAAGGTTTAAAATTGACAAAGGGTGTAGTTTCTGGTGAGTCACCAGATAATACCTTTTGAAAAAAATGAATAATTTTTTTTACAAATCCTATTTTCAAACGTTATAGTTCCTTGTTATGTTCAGAGAAGAACATAATTGCGAGTAAACCCCTTTTCAGAGAGAAAAAAAACTAATCTTATGCAGATGATGTGATGTGACCCGGCTCAGCCTACACACATTTTTTACATGGACGAAAAAAATGATTCTTCACATGATAATAATAAAAAAATATGATTGTATTTATGTGGTCACATGCTATACAGGATTTGTTGTAAGGTGTATTTATTTATACAACATGGTAGAAGATGAACAGCGTGTTGCTCTTTGCACTCGAGAATGCCGTGCTGTACAGGTTATAATGGATTTTCTACCTGGTTGATTTGTATGGGAACTGAACATTAGGCGGCCGCCAATGAGCCGTGCATAACAAAGATGTAGTACTCTTCAATGATTTCATGACCATTAATACGTCTCACTCATTTCTCATTATGAAACGTTATTGGATATACAAATCTATTGGAGGCAATTTATGCCTCCACTTATTTCTCCTCACTGCAGCAGACAGATATACTACAAGCTTGCCACTAACAAGTTTTAATGTGAGCTATGCATGCCATGTCGAAGCTATTCCATTCCCTTTATATCTTCTGTCATCATCATCATCATCATCCGTCTCATCCCTTCACAATTTTCTATTACATTGTATGGGAGAAAACAATCAAGCAATCCGCTACTAAAACTCCTAATCTCCGCTTCCCCTGTCATTCAATCGGAGCAGGAATGGCTGGGAATGGAAATTTCTTATGAAAATACCTCGGGGACCTTAGTTCCCTCCGACTTCCTCCAAGATTTCCGGGCATTTTCCGGGAAAGTTGTAGCAGATGGGAAGAGGGACTTGTTCTCTTTTTACAAGTCCCGTCGTAACTTGTTCAAC
This sequence comes from Troglopedetes dispersus, assembly GCA_027744215.1. Taxonomy (NCBI): domain Eukaryota; kingdom Metazoa; phylum Arthropoda; class Collembola; order Entomobryomorpha; family Paronellidae; genus Troglopedetes; species Troglopedetes dispersus. The sequence continues at coordinate 6,086 of JAHZNF010000600.1, read as the reverse complement.
AACTACTACTTGTTCCTTCGCTTGTAATAATAATAACAACAACAGACCAGAGAGCACTATGTGTGTGTGTGACTAGGTATTTACTACGCCAAAGCGAGTGAGTAACACCACCAACGACAAAAGCAAGACACTTCACTGGTGCAGGGCAACTTTAACTTTTTTACTAAATAAACGAGTGACGTGAGCGTGGTTACTTTATGCTCTTCTGTGTGCGCCGCTCTCATATTATGCATCAAAGTTGTTTAAGCACAGCAGACACTCTTCTTCTAACGTTACATGGGGAAATGAATGTGTGTGATGCGATTTGTGATACTGCGTGGGCACTTGCTTTCTGGCACCACCACACAAACCATCTCTCTCTCTATCTATCTCTCTCCAAAAAGATTACTTTTTTTCTGGCTACATAGTAGTAGGTTGTAGCAACAACGTGGTTTGCAGTTTTCTGTATTTTTATACCGATATATGAAAATTTTATAGGGATGTTGAACAATGTTACGAGCTCCTTTGGTGGTGCCTCTCCCTGCTACTTTTTTTTGTCTGCACTGTGTAGCATGAGAAGAAGGGCGAGAGATCATAAGAAAAAGTAGTTGGCTTGTAGGCATTTTGCCTCCTTGTGTTTTCATCTTTTTTCCTCAGTTTCTCTTTGAAGTGGGAAAATGTATACATAGTTAAGTAGTAAACAATATAATAACGATCCCAATATAATAATACAAGCATAACAACAGCAACAACAATAAATGCGCCACACATTCTTGCACAATGTGCACGCGGCAGGCACTACTAAGAAGAAGAAGAAGAAGACAACTTGGTTAGTTTCCTCCTCATCTGCAACGTGATCGTATCATCTCTAGTTGGGACATGGGTACCTACAGAGCCGCGCCGTGCTCAATTTTACGTTTTCTTAATGTGTCCGAATTGAACAACTTGAAATCGTTTACGCCCAACACAGGCATGAAGATTAGAACAGAACGTGTATGTCCATAAAATGAAGTGAAATAACAATGCCTTAATGAGATAAAAAGATTTTTACACCAAATTCTTTTTTCGAAAACTAATTTTTTTTAGTCTGGCATCATTCATTGGTTAAAATAGCCATGATTTCCCCTGGCCAGCATAGGTGCGAAGCAGCTGGATGTTAAACGTAATAAGATTTGAACAAGTGGAAACAATGATGGTGAAATTAGTCACAAGTTTAAAGATTCATAGTTTTCAGGGAGTTGGAGCAGACGTTAGTTTCTTGTAGTAAACCGATTATGTTCAAGTTGTGGGTGGCCAAATTTATACGGTGCATTTTCGAACATAACTATGTATGTAGCCTCTTTCCAAGACATCAGAGGGATCACTGCCTTCTTCGTTGATTTCATTAAAGCCAAAATAAGAACATTCGGGCGGATACTATGCGTGGTATAATGGAGGTGGTGGTGGTGGATGCTCATGGTGTGTGCTTTATACATCATGCAAATGTAGTCTTGTCGCCAGACTTCATAATATATTTAATATTCGAAAACCCCACAAGACTCATATTCTTTTCGCGAGTTCACTTCATTTCACATCTTTGATGAAAAATACATGACACAACCGAGACGATGAGGATGACAATGAAGAATATTCCGAGTTCACAGCGAAAACTATGAGAGGAGAGAGAGAGAGTGCAACAGCTTCCACGGAAAAAAATAACCGAAAGACTCGCCTCCTCCAAAAATCTAACCCTGTAAAATATTATAGAAGCTCTCCTTCCTCCACACACAGACGTAAAGTAAGTCCTATCTTTATTTCCCTGTTCGGTTCTCCTCAACATTTTTTTTACTCTCAATGGCTGGAGTAGGTCTTCCTTGTCTAGTAGTTTTGTCTCCGGACCCGTGTGCTTCCACTTTTTTAAAGGAAAAGTACAAAACCATAAAAATATATTATATCTTTTTCCTTCATTGATCAAAGTTTTTCTGGATTATGCGCCTGCGTCAGAAAAAAAGAACTCTTGCCGTTTACTAAAACGTATGCATCCTGTCATCATTTTCTTAGTGAACTTAGTGAACTGGTCTGTGAATGCTTGGATACAAAAAACTTACTCCAAGTCTGAGCACACCGAGTGGAAACAAAGTGTGCTGCTGCTACCGTGCTAAAATTATTATGCTCACTCAGGGAACATCTTGAGCGAGTAAAAATGTGAAAGTCAGGCAAGTATGAACACAGTTGTAAATAAATAAATAGTAATAAGGGGAAAATAATGAGGCATTGTAAATGCAGCCTTCCTCCACTACTATCGCCCGGCTTCTAAATTACTTCCTCAACATCCCTGGAACAATGTACCTCACACATGGTATGCAGGAAACGTGGAAATGGAACGTGAGCAGTAAACTGGCCAGTAATAATATGCGAAAAAAATATTTTTTATCATGCATTTAATGCATATGATTTATCGTATAGTCTCAACCTCATTATATTAATATATAAAAAATAATAAAGAAAACTATTCTGCTGATATGTGGAAGTGTTCACAATTATACGGAAGCTCAAACTTATGTATGGAACTCCACGTCGTTACAATTCTCCAGTGAGCCCCAAAAATAAAATGAGCCAACAAAGAATCCCGTTGTAATGTAAATATGGACGAATGGCATGCTCACTTAATGTTTATTTAGCGAACAATTTTTACCGAGAAGAAAGCATTTAAAATCCTACCCGTTCCATGGAGAGAAATGTACAGTACTAGAGTGCATTCTTCTATTTTTTTTGGCATAACGAAAAAAAAACATGCCACACACACATTAGCCATAAAGTCAACATTACATGTTGCTTGGCTCAAACGAAAATCTGGCCGATAAAAATTCTAATCAAATGAATTCCAGATTTTTTTATTGTAGATATTTATAATATTGTACCTGAGTGAGTTAGCATTCCGAAGCAGTTGTGCTCAGTATGCATGACGTACCACCATGTCATATACAACACTCCTTTCCAGTGTTATTTTTTTTCCTCTTTTGCTCCCTCGCCAACTTATACGAGGTCTCCTTTACACATTTCTAACGAACCATATAACTTGGCTGTGATTTTTTATAGGACCCGAGGAAAAGGGAGCCCACACCGGCATCACATCACCACTACTGCAATATGCTTCACGCAGTAGCACACGAGCATAATAAACTCGATATAGCCTTCATAGCATCATCATAATAAATAAGTAAGCAAAAAAGCATCACATTTTCCCTTCTTTTCACTTTAATAATAATTTTATTAGGGAGACGTGCTGAAAAAAAGTCGATTCCGTTAACCTGGTTAAGTCCTCCACAATGCAGCAAACAAGGCATCCTTTCGTTTCTGTCTTCAAGCTGCTGGCGTGATGTGAGAAGGAAGGAGGAAATGTAATGCAGGTGTTTTACACCATTTTTTCCAAGGCTCTACAAAGAGATGATAAGCCACTGCGGAGAACCAAGTGGCTTCTCCCGTTTCATATAAAAAAATGTGACAAAAGAAATCAAGGCACGTAAGAATGTACACGTACCAATTTACTTTCTTTTTTTTTCATCTGCTGGTGTAAGTAAGCATGTGGCAATTTTCCACAACAAAAAAAAAAACGCTTTTGTGAAAGGCAAAAAAATTCTTTGAAGGAAAGGGTGGATCACAACAAAAAAATGGTGTGATGAGGTGTGTGTGGGTTTTTCCAATTTTTTCAACTAATCAAAGTTTAATCATGCTCTCCTGCGCTAGATAGAAATCTCCCAATTCTCAATCTAATAACATAACATAAGAAAAATGCAATATTGTGCCTGAGCCATTCCATTACGTCATTTCCTAGGTGGAGGTATATAATAATGTATGTAGGTGGTTTGAGTTTCCAGTTCGCTAAGCCCTCCTCATCACCACCAACCTCCTTTGATTGTTGCAAATAATTGTTCTATCTTTCCTGGCTGTTATTGAAATGCGCGTTATTATTATTAATGAACATGTTTGCACACTCACTCTTTCAGTTTGTTTATCTAAGCAATCTCAAGGAGAATGTGATTTTTCACGAAACAAAGTGTAAAATACTTTGAATGGTATGACATCACCGATCAAAGATGTCTTTCTTTGTAAAGACGACAGTAGATGGCCAACACTGATTTTTGAAGAGTGTGCTCAAAATACATGTGGCTCAACCTCACTCAGAACGCTTATCAAAAACTGACAAAAGAGCTCCACCATACAGAAAACAATTATTTACTCCAACTAATTTCTGTTCCATTCAGAACTGACGATGAAACTTGACAATTTGAAGATCCTCTTGACTTTTGTCTTAGCATTCTTTTATCTTCCTTCGTGAACACAAGGAGTTGAGGAGCGTAGAATGGCGCAACAAAAGCTTCAATAGCCGTGATACAATAATAAACACGTGAACAAGATGTTTTCAGATATTCTAATTTCCTACACACTATTATGCATTCTATAGACCTTTTCTTGGAGAAATATAATAATAAAATCTTTTGAACATTAGAACAACATGTAATAAAGTAGATAAACAAGGAACAACTTTTGATATATTACAGTTCATACGATTGGTTAAAAGAGAATAGTGGGGGATGTCATGTCATGAACCTTTTATTAAAGTAAAATGCTAATTTTCCCCCTGCTTTACACCTAATTCAATTTTTTTATTGTGCTTAATAAAAAGAATCCTGTAGACAGTAGAGTTCTACAGTTCGTGTGACGACGACCATGATTACTTATGCATAACATTAGATTTTCCAGTAGGTGTAAAGTGTGACTCCACCAAGAATCTCGCTCAATCTTGAGCATCTCCTTTGTGTGAAATGCTCCATTCTCAATTTAATTTTCCGTGCATTGGCATATCGAAGGAGGACATAAAAAAAGAACTCCACTTAGTTGCTCGCTTCTCTTTTCATAATCTTTTTTTTTTAGCTGAGAGTAAGAACAAAGGCACAATGGCCAATGAATTCGTCGCGCACTGCCTTCTATATTAATAATGCATACTTTACAAAAAAAGTGAGCACATTTTTCTTCTAGTTGACTGACGCACAGGCAAAGACATAACCATCGTCATCGTAAGTCAATATACTTACATATTTTTTTTCAAAAGAGAGTCTGACTGGTCATATCATTAATGTCAAATCAGTTTATGTAGCAGGCACCACACCACAACCATCATCATCATCATTTTGTCTTCAAGCATCCACCAAAAAGGTAAATAGGGAGAAGTTAACTACTTTTGCTTATCTTAATGGGCATTGCATATGCATGTTGAACAAGTAAACTTCTAGACAATTGTACAATGGATGCATTTTTTATGGACGAGCTATCAATACATCCTTGTGCTAACATTGTATACTTTGACAATAATAACAACAATCACTCAATATCAATAGAAAATTTTTTTCTACAGCAACAACCCACACACACAAGGCATCAGAAAATGACGAGGATGGCATGTTTTTTCGACAGATGAAAATCCAAGTAAGTAACGATCGATCGAGTGTTCAGTTGATACTTTGAGATTGATTGTAAAAAAAAATTGGGAGATATTTTACTTGCTCCTCTATGTCGTCACTCCCTTTTTGCCTTTGTTGTTGTGAATGTTGGTACTCCTTTTTTCTCATCTGCTCCGTTTCCTTTTGCCCTCGTCGCATCATCACAAATTCTGTTGTCGTTGCCGTAAACTAGGATAATGTATGTATAAATATATCCCTTATTGCTCCTTTTTCTCATTCTAAAATGTAATAATAAAAGATTCAAATCTCTGCCCTTCATTCTAAATTCTGATAAGTGCAGAGGATAGTGATGACTGTGAAAACTAATCTTGTTAATCATTTCGACACAAAAAAAAGTCATCATGCGTTGATGGAAATGATGGCTGAGTGCATAAATGTCTCAACAAACATTAATTTTTTTTTACACAATTCCATTCAGCTTCAATGTTGGACACATTCTCAAAAAAAAAAAGATTTTTTTTAAATTGCAGATTGCGAGAACATGCAAATGGAGAGCACCTTATTCGTGGGATTGCAGTCGTGGTAAAATACACAAGAGAAAAATGAAAGTTTCCTGCCTAATTCCTTGCCTACACACTTTTTAAAAAAAGTTAAAATAACAAATTA
>JAHZNF010000599.1:0-31125 GCA_027744215.1 Troglopedetes dispersus | reverse complement strand
ACTCAATTGCAACAAATCCCTTGTATTATGTACGTAAACATTATGGACAGGATATGATTTTGTAATAACAAATATGTAACTTTACTGGTATGAATGAACTGAGTAATTTGTAAAATAGCACGATGGCCTTTGAAGGACAGGACCGACCTGATTCCACTCCAAAAACTACATCCGTATCTGGCTGTCTGTATGTACTCGTGATGCAGCATCGTGAGCAAATAAACCTTATCGTCATCTTGTTTAGATTTATTATCTGCGCAGTTTGCAAATGTGCGTGGACACAAACATAGGGTCAACATTTTACAGCGCGCCCATTGGTATCACATGGTAAAAATAGTACAGTGAGGTTCTTAACGGAAGTCACCGTTCCGAATTTGAAACATCTTCACTAATATAATTATATTAATAATAATAATCCTTCTAGAGAAACTTCTCTTTCTTCCCCTTTACCATAATGCGCAAATACTACCGTTCTCTTATTTTCACAATTTTGCTTAAAAAATCAAGCCTGAAACATCTTCAAGACTAGCCTTACATCGTTAGTACGCACATACTGTTATTCAATACGAAAAGTTGTAAGTTGTAAGACAGTGGTTCGCAGCATGTCATTTAAACTAATGACAAACGAAAAGTATGTAAGCAAAGCTTGCTCTGAAACAAAAGTTTATTCAAGGGTATATATTATCCAGAGATTCCAGACGAATGTGAGTATAAGAAGATGGTTGATGATGACAATTTCATCTTCGTCACTGTCAACATGGATGGATATTTTGTGCAAATATGGTCTCATCTCACCAGAATATCGTGAGACTGAAACAACATAGGTATCTTGATTACACTGTGCTGGCAGGGTAGGATATATTGTTCAAAATATTGTTAGGTTCTGGATGCAACGTATAAAATAGTGAAACTCCAAAAACTACAAGATCACCGACAAAATGATTTACATTTGTAACCAAATGGAGTCATCATGATGGTGTCATTTCTTCCCAAATCTGCTTAAAATGTGTTTTTACAGCTGCCGCTAAGTTGGACATAGCCAAAAGTGCACCACTGCCATCAAACACCCTTTTCTCTGTTCTGAAAATTCGTAGAGCCTTGTTCATCGTAGTAGTTGGTTCCCCGTTGGCTAGTTTATAATGTGATCAAGTTCACTCTTCTTCTGGCTTGTTTTCATGTAGGTTTCTCTTTATGACACGCCCGCCTCTAGCGCAATAGTATTTGCACTTCTTTTTCCCCTTACAATAATTGCTCACAAAAAGTTTTTTGCAAGAAGTGCTAACGCCGTAAAATTTTAGAGAATGTATTATTTGTCTTGTGGAACTGACAAAGAAGAAAGGATTTTTTGGCTGTCCTTATTTACTCTTCTGGGGAGAGTACAAAATGGAGACATTTTACACTTCGAACTGCTCCTCAAATGCTTGCATACTTTTTGCAATTTCCTTTCATTGCAAAGCTTAGTAATACGATGTGACAGGCAAATTTTCTCACGAAGAAATGATGAAATTGATGGAAAACTTGGGAGTTTCTGAAAGCAAGCATCCCTTTTAATAACTCTTGTATCCTACTGGTGAACAGTTTGGCAAGATGTAATAAGGAAGGAACCTTGAGTAGTTCTCAAAGTTTTGTCGTTCACTCTCTCCTTCGCCAATTTAACGCAGTTTAATTTAAGTAGAAATTGAAGTAAGAGGAGGAGCAGCTCAGATCCTCCTATTATTAAATAAACGATTTGTAAAAACAAAAAGGGCTACGCAGTGTCATTACGCCCCATTCATTTGCTTCGAATCGAGTAGATCTCAAAATCTGCTTGGTACCTTTTAATACTGTAATAATCCTAAGCGATGAATTGACAGTTCTATTAAATCAAATTTGTTCTGGCTACTACCATAAATAACCAATGCTCTCAAAGTAAAACATGGTTGGAAAATTTAATACATATGCATGCTAAAAATGCATATTTGCAAGACATGCAAAGCTAATTATCACTTATTACGTAGTCCAGAATGGTGTAAAGTTACTAGTTGCTACGGCAGAAACGTGCTTTTTGTCAGAATTGGAGAGATTTTCTTATTCTTATTCATGTTGAACAACATACTATTACTACTACTGATGCCATTATTCATCCACATCAAAGTTGTGCGAAGATTGGTAGAGTTGGACCCGACAAAAGGATTAATGTTTGTTGCAATTTTTGTTCACGTGGTTCCATTAATTCCGGTGTCATCAGCTAACTATCTCTTCTTCTCCATGTTTTCACTCTTGTTCTTGTTTTGTTCAAAATTGCTGTGCGATGTACCGTTTCAGCTATTCTATTTATTTGCGATTTTATGGATTGGTGCCTAAAGTTTTATGAAGTTTCTTGGTTGTAACTACTTTCACCATCACGTAAAACATGCCATGAAGCATATGCGTCAAGAATTTTTGCAAGTTGGATCGAGTTAACAATTTGCTTTAGAAAAGTTCCCGTCAAAAGTAAAACTAGTCAAAAGTAAGACTTCATTTTCAGCGAGTCTTTCAACTGTTCAAGGCGATGGGATGTCTTTGCGATGCGATTCTTTGGAACTAAATAATGACAGTATTAATTGCAGCAGGAGGTCCAACATTTTGGCACAACAAGCGTAATTAAAAGTGGTTCTGGAGGCAAACAAACAAGGTCCTTTTCTTTAGTCATTTCTACTTTAAATACGTTCTAAAAATCGCTCATGCTCTTTTTATGATCAAGTTTGCTTCTGTGACTGTTAAGCTTACTAACTAAAGGCGCATATGAGGCATGGAAAATATCTGCTTCTGATGGCATGTTTTCAGAGTTATTGGGGCATTGTGGGTAGGTATTCATGGTTTAGATTTTCATTATAATTGGTGAAACCTGGAATGCTGGTGTAAACTGCTTTGAAGAATGAAATCAACACTTTGGTTTACTCCATGGTTTTTAAAGCTCTGATGATAAAAGGTTGGGATGAGTAATTCTTCGCTTGTCACTCAATCACGTACCGCTAACACCCGATCGAGCTTTAGCGAACGACATTGACAAATGTTCCCGGTTGGAAATGGAAACGAGAATGAAGAATTTCGAGCTAATGTCTTTTTTTCGTGGTTACATGCCTTGATGAACTCAGAAGTTTTAAGGATATCAAAACTAATCTCGGTGAGGAAAATTGGGAGATGCATAAATATCAAGTCGTAATTCTGTTTATTACAGGCCAGTGTAATAAGTTTCCTTCATTTGGCTCAACATCGTTAAAACAACCAATTTACGAATGCCAAAACTACTGCCGTAAAATCTTCGAAATGGGATAATGAATCAATAATTGACTGTGGGTTTTATGTCCACTAAACTCAGTTATTTAAATATTCCTCCACCTGTACCATTTTAGGGAAGCAGTGGAAGATGAGAGTTTGAATGCCTTTGCTAAGCTTATTGTACGGAACCTCAAACCTCAGCAAGTCATCAGAGTCATCACCACCAGACTTCATAATAGCATTAACACAACCGTTGCACCACCACAACAATCCACGTCTTATGTGGATGATTCAGCTGAGAGCTGCTAATGTGCTTCTTTAAAATGAAAGTCGCCACCGGGGAAAGAAATGGGCCAAAGAAAGTTTTCCCTTTTGGTGAATACACCTCGCTCGCCGTAACTGGAACGAAAAGGGAAGCAAGTACGTGCGGCAACTTCAGGACTCTAGCATTTTATGAAGCTGTAAAACCCGTTCCATGGAAAGAAAAGAAAGGGAAATAATAGAAAGCAGGAAAAAAACCAGTGACTGTAATAAAATGCTGCACACCCATATTTATTCTTTTCTTCGTGCCCGTTGCTACCTTTGCATGCAGTGGCACAATAAGACAGGAAAAGAAGTGGTTTAAAAGAGCCAACGAACCTCTGGTGAAACGCCCATTAAAACCATTTATCTCTTTTCATTTGAGGCAGCGAAATGCATTACTGTAAAAGGACGGAAAAAGTGACTTTATTCTCTGGGACTGCTTTCGTTAAAAAAAAGGAGAGTGCACATGAAAAGTTTTAAAATCTTCGCACATTACAGGAAAGGAAATGATTGTGAGCCTAATTTAAGGAACGGGGGGAGTAGAAGTGCACACCAGTGTGGTTTAGCATCTGACTGACGGACCCTCACACGCAGATTTTCATTGCCTCTCATATCTTCTTACAGAAGCAATAAAAATACCTTTTGAATTCGAAAATTCCAGGATATCATGTCTTTTCCGTGATGTTCGCCAACTCAACATAAAGATTTCATTGCAGACGCTATTTATGTTCGCCGTCTTTGCGAAAAAGGGAGATATTTGGCATTGTTGTGTTTTACTTTCTGACAAAGGTCCTCTCCTTGGGATAAAATAAAATTGGTGGATTAAAAGCCGACAAGGTACTGGTTAACGTTGTTGGACAGTTAGCACAACCAATGAACACTATACAGATGTGTTTGCTGTGCAGAAGAGCTTTTTTCATTTGGCTGAAAGCAAAGTTGGCTCCAAATAAACAAAAGAATTCATATAAAGTTAGCAATAATCAGAAAAGGTCACCCGAATACAACTTGTTCAGCAGTCGTGCTCGTGCCTGATCTTTTCCATTCAGTGGTATCATCATTTATTAAAGGATCATCGTAATTGTCATTGTATTATTTGTTGTAATTAAGTAATGCTAAACTTGGGCAGATACAAAACAAAAGGCTAACATCAGACTACTATTATTACGTTACTATTTCCTCAAATGTTCCCTGTCATAGACTATAATGCTTTAATAATTTATAATTTGCTGTCTGCCGCCAATGAAGGAAACAAAGGCTTTCTCGGAAAATGATTCTGCTAATCATATCTCGAATGAATAACGATGACATTCCTAATGTTTACTATTTGCCTGGTTGGTTTCATTATCTTCTTGCGCTGTGGCATTAAAAGGGAAAGATGTAAAATCTAATATGTATAGCATAAACTATGTGAATTAATTTCCTAAATTTGTCACTCGACAAAATTTCCCTTTGTCCTGCATGAACCATTTATTTCCCTTGTTTTACAATTTATGTATAAAAAGTACATAAACGAGGCTTAATGAAGGACTCGTCGCACAAACCTGAAAATGCCGCTTTCCCTTCCAAAAGATGAAAATGACATACCCAATTCATTAGTTTGGTATGTTGGTCGCTTTCTGGTTTTAACACAATGAAGAAGTTGATGATGCCGTGGTCCATGTAATGTATGCATTTCCCTTTTTTTACGAAATTTTCCAGTAACAAATTTCATGATACTGTGTAATGGCCATTTTAGCGAATTTTATTACTTGACTTTTGATGGCAATAATAATCCTTTTTCCTATTCCAACATTTTTACTGTTTAATTTCTGCCAGCACAGCAGCAGCAGCTGCCACCATTTCAGCACAAGGTTTGTGTTACTTTGTTGTGCCACATAGTAAACGACATTTTTCCTGGATTTTTTTGTACAAGTAAGTACATGAACGAGTGAAATGTGCATATCTGAAAGTTTTTGGTTTGTTTCTGCAACTTCTCTGCCTTGCATGAAAGTTGTTTGTTATTGCATTCAGATTGGAAGTAATGAAGTGCTATTAGTGAGCACTAATTCCATTTATGGAATGGATTCTTCACCGTAAAAAAGTGGAGGGGTCACCACAGTCCTCAAAACCAAACTCTTAACAGTCACTTTGGCTCTTTTGATAAATTTATTGGTAAAAGTCAGAGCATTTTCGGTCTCCCTCCTTTGATTGAATTGTTAAGTGTGCTTTCTATCGTTGACAATACGGCACTCCCAATTGCAATTCATAAAAGTGGCGGTGATGTTAGTTATTGTAATGGTAATGTTGTCTCGGCTGAATTACACGTGTCGTTTACCTTGCAATGAGAAAACATATTAGATTAAAAGTAACTTCCTGTGAGAAATACCATTTTCCCAACGTTCCGCCAAGGACGGTCTGAAAGCATGCTGACTTGAAGCGTTTCAGGAATACTGATACACTTTGCCCCACAGGGAGAGCTCTTGTAGCTTTCACACAAGCTGCCCTATTTCACACAAGTTAAACTTTTATCGATCCTGACAGGAAATCACCTGCAGTTTTCATCTCTCTGGAAAATGTCCCTTTACCTCCCTCCGCTTCCTCCTTCCACCCTTTTAGTCAAGCCGGTAATGCAGGTTTCGCGAAATCAGCCACTTTTCAATTAAGAGCATCCAGTGCTCCAAAAAGGAAATCCAAACACTAGCACGTGAGTTTACCCAGACTCTTTGGCTGCAGATCTGGTTACGTGGGCCGTGTGCTTGTAGGTAATTTGTAATTTTTTTATGAGCAAATCACTTGCAGTAGACAGAGTAGACACTTCCCGGTAATCGAAGTACCTACTTTCACTTTCTTCTTTGATTTTGCATTTTCTTCCTATCTTTTCTTCCTTGCTAAATCAATCAATCAACTTCATTCTTCATTTTTCTGCTGCACAAGCGGTAGCGGAGCACATACACCGTGTCAGGTTGTGGCGTTGCGTTCATCTTTCAGCTCTTGCTGCTACACGGTTGCAGTATCTGTACCCACTAGGTACATATAAGGTGTGTCCGTCCTAGTTGGTTGGTTGGATTGGTACTCTTTTCCTCAGATATGGGTCATCAAAGCGGAAACACAGTTGAAAACGAAGCTTTGCTCAATTACTTCTATTTACGTTAGCTGTTTGTTTGGTGTCCACCGAAATTCCTGGAAAAGTACAGATCATATCTCAGGAGTCCAGTGTTTTCCTTGCAGCAGTGCGAACAAACTTTTGGTTGCTTGTTTCGAGCAGTAACTTTGTACATCAGTTGTTGCTTTTCAGTTCTCGGGTAAAAAAGGTAGTTAAGGTATGGTATTCTCTTAAAATATTATACCTTATTATATCTGATACTCTGAGCCGTGATCCGTCAATTATTTATTTATAATGTAATATTCTTCCGGATGGTTTAGGGTTTGTGAAATAACAACAGTCATTTCAGGATTTGGTCACTTCTGGTCAGTTTTTATATCCATCTGTGTCCTCATAAAATTAAATAAAATATGTGTAATGGGAAGAAAAGAGTAATCTAGCACTTATTTTTCTCGTTGTCTCAGAACCATGAGGACCTTTACTTCAAAGGGTCACTGAGCTCATTGGATTCAATTAGTGTGCTCATAATATGGTGGAAGTCGAGTTTGAACCGAGATAAGTTCACTCTGTTAATTGTATTAAACAGAGAGAACCAAAAGTTATTTCGTGTGTTTCAAGTTTAACCTTGCTGATTTTGGTATGGAATGCTTGATTACTTTCGAGGCTAACTTAGTGTAAGACATCTGTGCACAGGAACCCGGATTTTTGTCCTGTTTTGAAAACATCTTTAAGAATTTCCTGTTGTGGGGGTTATGGTTGTTTCGTAAAGGCGCAACTGCATATCTTCTAGTTTTCATAATACCCTTCCTTTCATTTAAAAAATGTGTGTAAAATTTTCCATTAAAAGGGGATTTTTATGCTAATGCATTTTTGCCAACTTGTAAGCAAATGACAGCATGAATGTTATTTTGAAATATGTCTTGTTATTTGGCTCAATGAATTCAAAAGAGATGTATTGAGAAGTTCGGAATGCTTGTCAACTGTGTATTTGTATGGGACGAAAGGAACATTTATAGATTTCTCCTTGAACAAACTGCTAACATGCAGAATGAATGGGGCTTTGCTTGGTAAATAAAAAGCTCGTTATTGGGAATTTAAAAATTGAGAAATTATATGGTGGTGTTTTCTGACATATTATATAAAAAGTATTTTTCCCTGTTCTAATGTTATGTATGATGATAAGTTTGTGAACGTGACGTGGCTGTCAATACAACTCTTTGTGGCTATTTGGGTTACTCCTCTCGGCAGATTGAAAGTATTTTGAGGAAACTTGAAAAGACGCAATGGATCATAAAAAAGCAAAGGTGTATGTATGTACCCTCACATGGTGCACTCCCATGAGGAGCTCCTTGTCTTCTTTTTTTGCTGCCGATGTATGTATGTAACTTGAATGTGTTGAATCAAGTGATGTTCAAAAAATAACTTTTTTGATAATAATAATTCCGTGCATGGATGAGTTTGTAAAAGTGTGAGCCAAACCAAGGTCATCACAACAGCATGGATCGAACTCTCATTTTTTGTAAAGTGTTCGTTGAGGGCGGTTTGTAAATAAACTATGTCGATGGGTTAACAAAATGTGAAATGGTGTATAATATTATGTATATTTATGTATGTTGTTATCATTATTGCATAAATTTAACCAGCCAAACTATCCATACACCCTTGCCTTGTGAAGCTGCTTAGATGGTACAAGCAATTAAGTTTAGAAATTTTAGTAAACAGCCAAGCTCAGCACTTTTCCTTGCGGTTATGAGCTACACGTGTTGGCACCATTATCAAACAGGATCGATACAGCATTTTCTTTCGTCTTCCTTGTACTCGAGTGGAGCAAAACAATTTTTTTCTGGTTCCCTTTTCGATGAAAGAGTATTTTGGATGCACTTTAAACGGGAAAGTTACCCATTTCATTCAAGCATGCACACTTGTGAGTTATCTTTATAGACGAAGTCAATTAACTTGGGCTAGGTCATCCAGATGACGTCAGTTATAGAGACTCAATTCTTTGACGGGAAAAAGCATTTTTTTTTCTTTGTGACTTCTGAAAACGATGAGCTATTCTATCTCAAAGAATCCATTTTTTGCAAAGGAAAGTCCAGAAATTGGAAATGGAGCCAGACTTTGTTTGTTCGCAAATCCATCTCCTCGAATAATGATTTATTTTTGGTGACCTCCACCGGAAAAAATGGAATCGTAATTTTATTTTGCCATTATTGCATCTCTTTATGGCCATCCTTTCTTATTTAAATAAATGGACTTGTCCCTTGGAAAATTTGCAATTATATATTCGGGAGCCCATTATAATGATTTATGGAACTCTCCATTAAAGTCACCATTGAAGTGAATAGGGATAAGCTGAAATGAGTTTTCATTATGTAGATGTGCTAAAAAAAAGCCAGCAAAGTGCGCATAAAAGTACGGATGCCTACATACTTTCACATGCATGTGGACACATTACTACCATATATCTATGAGATCTCATGCACCTTCTAATCATACTTTGGTAATATTTGGCGATCCAAATGTGGAAACGATGAAAGGACGTCTCAGTGAAAAGAACGAAGCTCCTCGTCACAGGTCACTAATGCCGTAATCTGTTTATTTCTGAATTTTTTTGACTCAACCAGATTTCATCATGTATGCGTAGGCATTTTGTTTCCACCGCCTCTTCTTTCATTTACTATTCTCATTTCTGTTTATTTTCAGCCTCGGGAAGAAGTTTTACTTTAATTTTGTTGAGAGTCAGCTTTGATGGTTTAAAACAAGCAAACTGAGAGAAGTTTTCTCAACTATGTAGTATAGCTATATACATAACTCACTCATGAATTTAAAAAGTCAATAAAATGTAGTAACTTCCACTTGGACAGAAGTAAAATCATCAATTTTACAGGATGACAGTTTATGGTAGGATTCCTTCTTAGATAGCTCTGCTTTGATTTCCGCGTAAGCCTAAGTTAGAACCAAAGTGTTTCACGCTGCAGGCCAGGTCTGGTTTGGACAGGGCTTCCTATAAACTGATTGGGGAAACTGAGAATATTGCTTTTAAACGCAAAACGGATTTTGTCGGAAATATTGCTCTCAACGCTGATGTCAAAGTCAGATATGAGCATAGTCGAGACGGTAGAATTTTGACCAGACAAAGTTTAAGGTACGGGATACTGTAAGAAGACTAGCTCCTTTTACTTGAAATAATCAATCTCCAAGAAAAAAACAAGGTATGAAACACTTTTGAACAGTTGTCTTGTTTAGCTACATAATTAAGTTCTGCCTCATATTTTTGTGCATGTGGTGCAGCGAATCACGCCTTGAGTTAACGTTGCATATTATTGCAGTGGTGCACTGCTCTATTGTGAAACATACGTTTTAGATCTTTCAACCTTCTGAAAGTGAAAATGCACCATAAAACTTTTATCAATACCCTGTACTCCACTCATCTACAAAATTTACATGCTTCGTCGGGTTGTGTAAGTTGTTTTATTACTTGAAATTTAGTAATAAGAGGAAAGAAGGACAACAACGGGATGTACAGAAGAAAGGAGTCAAGAACCACACATGTGGTGTAGCATCTATAAGCTCACACATTAAACTCAGTTCACTTATTACTTCCACGTGAAGTCTTCATAAGATTTTTCTTCTGGGGTTCCTCTTACTTATACGAAAGCACTATAAAAGCCGATAATATGAGGCGTATTGTAGTCAGCACAGCTTTAGTTGGGACTTGGGACTCTGAGGAGTTTTAAGAAGACGTAGTAACATCTCTTTCTCTACCTACTTAGGTAATCTAATCACAAATTTAGATGCACACACGCGTCTACTTTTCGAAACTCACATAATATACACTTTGTGGTCACAGCCAGTAGCTCCACACCATACCGCACCATCATGCCCATCTTGGTGTCACATCAATATTCGCAAGCACAAGCACATCCTTTTTCTCAACTTTACTTACTCTTAGAAAAAAACACGCAAACGAAGTACAGAGCTTCTTTGTCAAGAGCGAAGGAAAAGCACACACTCTTGAGCGACTCAACAAACGCAGGAAAGGAGTACATTTTGGCTTATTAGCCTCATTAAAAATTGATTTTTAGGGAAGTCGCCTCTCGAAAAGGGAGTAGATATGTAATTGACCACGGTAAGCATGCGACGCGTGTACTTTCTCAAAAGAAAGTTCCGGAAGTGTAGAGATAGCTGAATGGAATGATGTCAATTTCCTTCCTTTCGTTTCACTTAGCAGCCTCTTGAATTGAACGTATTGTGGTCGGTTTAATTTTTCAAGAAGGAAATCGCATGGTTGGCTATCCTGCTCCCCTCTTAAAAATGGATATCAAAAGATAAGGGTAGACATGATATTAACATTTTCCTCACTCGCCTTCCTACTTCCCTGCGCTTGACTTGAAAAAAAAATTCCACTCAGCTGGAGAGTTATGATGGCATGTTATGATAATGATACGAAATGAGACGCTTGAAAGAAACGCGAATAAAGTAAAGCCCGAATCGAGAAGGTAATTTCACTTCTCAAAAAAGGACGTGAATCCCTTTAAAAGAATGCTCGTGTCTACTCCGTTTCATTTCATCTTAAATTTCCCTGCATTTTTTGTAGCTTTGTACTACAATTGGGAAATCTTAAAGTTCTGCATAACTCCATCCTTTTACTTTTTTTTACTATTTTTTATTAGCAGTACAGGGATCACTTGACTGCACGAAAGGATGTATTTTGTTTAAATAAAAAAGGGAATAAACGCATGCCAAATATAAATTCTTTTTTTAAAACGTGCTCCCGGGGTTATTGGCACCTCTTTAGTGCTCTTTCCTTTTCTCATTTGGAAATTGGTTCTTTTTCCTTTCAGGCTTGTTTCTATGAACAAAATGGACGTACGAAATATCTGCTCATATTTTTTCAGCTTCCTTTCTTTCGGAAGTGGCTCTGGGGCATACTGGAGGTCGATAGGCTGGGACCTTCTCTTTTATGAACAAGAAAGATGAAAGCATTTTCCATTTTTATGTTGTCCCTTTTAGTTTGTCGGGAAACCCAAGGGAAAGGGGAAAGGTTTCATGCAGTCAGCATTTTTTGTGAACTTCATTGGTTCCACGGGTGATATTCATTTCGGCCTCATTGCTGCATTCTAATGTAGAAAATATAGTTTTTTGCGGACACATATAATATTTGATCATGTGCATTAAGTGTACCACTGGAACTGCAGTGATAATATTCACAAGTCAGCATTAGTGATAAAAATGGTGTGAATTGTGTAAAACTACCGACCGAGAATTCCTAGAAAAAATATATTATGCAAATTCATGACCCATGTGATATTAGTATTCGGAATAAAAATGGTATCACACATAAAATTCCCTTTTTTGCTCAACGTGACCTTTGAGAGCTACATTCCGATCTCGATTCCCAAGTTCCATGGGTCACTTATACAGGAGTCTATTTTTGGTAAGCATTTGTACAAAAAATGTATTTATTAAATGAATTTAGTTAAATAAGAAAAATTAGAGTGAAATTATTGCCATCTTATATATTTGTTTTTTATCGCCTGAAATTAAAATTTCGTTGGCTGCAAAACAAAAAAATTAATTTAAGTTCATTTTATGACAAAAGACTTTTTAAAAACTGTGTTATGACATAGGTTCAACCTCCAATTTATCTTTGAAATAACACTTCGGCTGCTTGTTTTTCATTGCTTAAGATATGTCTTGGCACGCGTTGCCAGCAATAAATTATATTTTTTATTATTGTTTCACTGCCGGCAACTGCATCTTGGAAGAAATTGAGCTGACGTAATTGGAACAGCACGTGGCTTGCTTCCTTTTGACATAGTCACGACAAAGTTTCCCTCAATCATATTTTTCAAGCACAAAAGCAACTTTTAATTGCCCAGTCGTGACATGAAGCGACCACATAACATCATCATATTTCACATATCTTTTACATAGAGACTTCAATTTAAATTTTTCTTATTTTTCATCTGAATATATATATCCATGTATGTTGTTTTTCGCTTTCATTATTTTCAAATGCCATGTATAATATACTACAGTCACTCTCACTGCTGTAGTCATTTTCCGTGTGTGTTCCTATGAAAAATTCTAAAGATCAGAACGACGAATGCACGCATTTTTATAGCTAAGGAAGCCAACCGAAGGAAATTAAAAAAGACATGACAAAACACTTGGAATGCTATTTTTGGCACTTGAACATAACTCTGTTGAGTGTTGTTTGCTTTCCCACCATAACAAAATCCGTAAATAAGTAAGATTGGATTCTGTTGCTTTTTTATTATTGTTATGTGTTTACTTTTCACTTGAGTTCAAATTAAAAGTGGAATTACTGCCGATGCATACGCGAACTAATGCTGCTTAAATACTTTTCGCAGCCAAACAAAATGACATTATCGTATCATCGGATTATGCACACAGCAATACTGTGTGAAAACACTTTTTATTTTTACACTTTGGTCTCTCCAATTTTCAATGTTGTTGTAACGTGACACTACAACTCAGAAAGAATCTCAATAACACAAAGTTCTGTAGTGAAGTGAACCCAATAAAACAAAAAGCTTGTAATTCTCAAATCAGAGATCGTATATAAAGACCTATATATCCGCTGAACAAAATGGGAAGAGGAAGAAATTACATGAAGTAGGTCATTTTACCACGATGTGGTAGTTTTTGTAATGTGCGCGTGCATGGCATTTTCACACATTGTTTGCTACTTTGAAATGTTCGACTTTACCCTAATACTCTTTCGGAACCTTTGTGTTTTAGATCTTCTTGGCTGGCCTGAGACGCTTTTGGAAATTTTATATAATGTAGACGTAGTATTATACAACATTTGGCAAAAAAAATTGGAAATGGGGAAAGGAAACCTTGGCTAAATACAATGCAGTGGCACACTGTACATTATTAATGTCGATACCTTATCGTCGATTTTATGTTCCACTTGCCTTTTTTGAAAATTACGATGCAGTCCGACGATTCCTAATATATGTTTGCTGTGGTCCAAAAAGGGTACAGACAAAAGTGATTGGGATGCATTACGTAATGCATTGATAACTTATCAGTATTGCGTACAAGTAGAAGGATGAGCCAGAGGAAATTGAATGGTGAGCTTTTACAGAAGGTTGGGTGGAAACCAAAAACCCTGAGAAAATTAGTTGGCACTTGGTAGCACCACCGTCGATAAATAAAGACACATTGCAGTTGGGCGCTTTTCTTCAGGGAATATATAACCGATATAATGTAGATACAGCGCTTTTCCTCAAAATTTATGCTCCACTTACTCCTGTCGGGTTAATTCATTCATACAAAAGTGATTTCATCTCATCAATACCCGTGCTTTGCCTTCAACTTCAAACCATCATCTCTGTTAATACATGGAATTTTAGCAGTGACAATTATGTGGCTCGACGCAACCTTTTACATATTAAGCCGAAGTATAATACAACAGATCTTTGCTCTTACATAATTCAAGGTCGGCACTTCCAAAAAATAAAAAGGAAACATCAAATGTATCAGATTTGACAAGAGTGAAATGACTAGGACAACTTATTTGCACTCTCGACTTGTTTACTTACCTATATATATTTTGCAGCTTGTCACTCGTTTTTGTGCCTTGTTCCAACAAGATGGAAAATACCAAGAAATGATTTTGTCTTCTCTTGTATTTACTTACTACAGCTGCTGACGTGATAAGCGTAACCAACTCATAAACTACACCAAGAGAATGTCACATCACATAATGATTAGTTCTCCTTGAATGACTAAGCATGATCTTTCGAGTTATAATTATAGTTTTCCGCGATGCACTGCTACACACAAGTTGAAGCATTCCCATATCACAAACTCTACCAGGATTTTTTTTGTATGCTGATGGAGGAGACAATGGGAAAGTAGAGTGTGTTTATTTCACGCCTTCTTGGCTCTGAATGACAGATATCTGATTGGGTAATATTAGAGAATGCAAACATATAACATGACGATAATAATAATTTGTATGACTCAAGTTTTTCTCTCAACTAATTCTAAAAAATGGCTGAGAAGAACAAATGGGAAAGTCACCACTGTGTTTTGGCCAGATTTCATGACACATGTCACATAATGACATCTCTTTCGTCAAACAAAATACAACTTGTCAGACCTGTAGGAAGAAGTTCAAAAGTGCACTCTAAAAACACATTCACCCTTTCCTAACACTTCCAGACTAGAATGCTATTTTTGGACGATTCACTAAGAATTCAACATGTGCTCAGCATTAATATTACACAAAATCCCAAAAACTTGGGCATTTGCATTTAATAATGTAGTTATGTCATGTGTAAGCTTAGCGGTGAGCCAGGTTCCTCTTCTTCTCATCTTACGTGATTGTTAGATTCTCCAGATTATATAGAGAACCTATAATCATATATGTAGAATACATGTACATACTATGATTTTCTTCGCTGTGGTTTCGCTTTCCCAAGTTAGCCGTTTAGTGAGTTCAAGTAGAAGCAGAACCGGAAAAAGTTAAATTCTCATTTTCCCCGGACAATGATGAAGATGACAGTGCGTGGATTGAATCTCTTATTTGAAAACATTATTATGCAAAATCTGCCTTATATTCCAGTCAGTAATATACAACATGTAAGTTAGTAATGTGTGCATGCATGACAAAATCTTGAACCACAGACAGACTGAAGCTTGTAATCCTTCCGATGTCAGCCGTCCTTTCTCACCTGTCTTATTCTCGGATTGAAATCCATGTTTATTTTCAGTGGGTCATGCCGTCTCGTGTCTTCCTTTTCTGACGTCCCATATATGTAATAATAAGACACACCTATATTGTAGTTCTTCTTCTATACAATGCAGAAATATACTGGTTTTTTTTTCATTTGTATTTTGCACGCTAGATTCTTACACGACAGGGTTTATGACATGACACGTAAAGGGCATTACTCAGTTTATTACTTTAAGGTGACATTTTTATTTTCCTTTTCCTTTCCCAGTCCCCGGAAATGTGGAACAGGTAGAAAGGCAGAGTGACGCCATTACAGACTGCACGCAGACCTAAAACTGAAGTGAGATTTTCATGCAAGGGGACCCTTACTTGCGTTATTGAAGTGCTTATCTACACGCACAAACATAATATTGTTTTGCTTAAAGCACAGTACGTATTTAGATCCCACGGGGACCGGAAGATTATTTGAAAGCTATGCTTCATGCATTAGGACGAAAGGAGGCAGGTGAACTAAACTTTCTGAGGAAGGAGAAAAGCACCATTTACTTTCTACATTATACTCAACTTCTCTGGTTGCTATCCCTTACGTCGGAGTCATAATGAAGGAAGTAGTAATCCGATTGTAACGTCGGAGAAGGCTAGATACATAAAAGAATTGAGATTGTGGGAGCACAATGTGGAAGAAATACGGATCACCGGCAAACACAATGCCCTCACGGATTAGGACTGTGTGTAATGAATTGTTCATTAGCACTTGAAATTACCAGTTAATTGGTCCTATAGGATTGATTTGATTACAAGTTCGGAGAACCAAATTGTTATAAGGTACGCATACATATATATACAGGTATTTACTGAGTGAAAATTGGTGGAAAATTGGAATGAAAGAAGTCGATTTTCCGGCTCGATGTACCGACATTTTACGGAATTCTATCAAGTTGAAAGAAAAGATAATTAAGATTACGGAGATGGTAGTTTGTGATGTCTATAATTAAAAACTTGTTGAGCTCTCATTGTTCCTCTTGTATGAAAAGCACTCGCCAAAGAGGATCTCACAGACTTTTATACCAGAGCACACATAATTGGCTAGATGCCGGATTACTATTATTCTCTCTTTTTGTAAAGTGTGGACTCGTGTTTTATCTTTTCGCACGGAAGGACGCACAAATTACCAGACACTCGTATATAGGCACTGTAGTTTTATTTTCATTTTCTTACGTGATCCTCCTTTCCTCATAAAATTGGAGCAAGTTGTTTCATAAAAAGGGCAAGGTACCAAACAAATTCTCACAACAATTCGCATCTGATTATGGAGTTCTATATAACCAACTTTTCTCTTCATTTCCGACTGTCTCTATTGGACATTCCCTTTGTCTTAGGGAATAGGAAGCGAGTAGGCGTTGTACACGCGCCGTCTGATTATTGAATCTTAAAGGAATTACCTACCGTACTTTGCTGGCTTCTGTTCATGAAACATTCCTTGTGAAAAGTACACAAACTTTAGCAATATTACATAGATTTCAGCCTCATACTTTCTTTCTCATAGATTAGCTTGTCTTTTTTCCATCTTCCTGTGGTATTTTTAAAACGTTTCGGGGTATGTCTCGCATACATCCTACACACTGGTGGGATTTAATTTCTATGTACTTAAGTAAGTTATACAAAATAATATACACACGAAAAATACTACCTCATTTTGAATATGAATATATCACATGTAGCAAGCTACTAACTTCCTCGCCACCATTTATTCAAGACGAGAAGGCAGAGAACAAAAAACTAAAAGTGTCCGATGTCATGATCAAGATGAATGAAATTTTAGAGAAAGTTGAGAACATTGTTTCGTATTCCTGGCTCTTTCAGGTCTGATGGAATGAAGTTTGATGAGAAGCTGTTGTTTCATTTTCTCGTCTTCGGCCGACAACGGCAAGAAACTTGTTTTTTATTTGCTTAATGCTACACACGATCCAAATCACCGAATTCTCCACATCAGTAAACATCAGTTTACGAACGTGCCTATTAAAGGACTCCACCACTACAAGTTCCTGAAAATGCTATGACTCGATTTCCAAGTGAAACGACATAGGCAAAGCAAACCTAAGGAGTAAAATAACCTAAAATAACTCACCTCCAAAAAAGGACAGTAACTGTACATTTGTCAAGTATTTGCGAGAGGCATTCTTTCATACGTCATCAATAATGAAACATAAAAAATGGGAGGTTTTATCTTAACAGTAACTGTGTCCGATAGAAAAAGTGTTATTCTGTGAATAAGGTTCATAGTTTCGTTAAGTGATTGATAATTAGTTAGTCTAGTCCAAATGGAACATAATAATGTGTAACACATCTGGGAATCTAGAATTCCATTATCTTACATAATTTCTTAGAGGAAATGTAATAATGATACTCCATCATATGCACCAATTTTTAGCATGGCATTTGAATTAACACAAGAAGTTTTTAAAAAAAAGTTTACAGTTTCGCAACCTGCGTCAAACTTGATAAACATTGAATAACAAAAGCAAAGCAACACTCAAAGATGAATCGGCTTCTTTTATGTGGTAGTTCCGGTTCCTCGCTCGCTTTCTCCTTATGAAATTACGTTTGCGTCTTGGTGAGACGCTATTTCTTATCAATGTTGGTATCAATTTTCAGTTTCCCTTGTAATTCTAGTTAAAAAACGCCCAAGGTACGAAACAATATTTTGTATTTGGAACAAAAGCAGCACATCAAATGCCTTTTTATTGCTACTACACACTCGCATCATTAAATTCAAGTGTCCCAAGTTCCTGGAAGTATCAGTTGTTAATACTACTCTAATATTCCGTATCTGAAAAAGTTTTACATGCGTTTTTATTCTCGACATGTGTATTTGCTACTGCTACATCACGCATCACAGATTCAATGGAAGCTTTCGTCGTCTTTTTCGTATTTTGCTTTTCATTTTTTTTGTATCACTACAAATATTGACAACTCGCAAACAAGAGTAGAACTTAAACATTTACCATGCCTCTGGAAAAAATAATTACACTAACAAAGTCAAATCCACCTGTCGTAAACTAATAATATGAAAAAGTGGAGAGTATACAAATGCTGTTTTAATAATGGTTACATACAACCCAGAAGAAAAAGTTGCTCGGAAATGTGATGCACTGCTTGCCTGCAGCTTGTATTCGAAGGTAAAATATTCACGTCTTCCAAAGTTGCCTTCAATTCAAAGGGGTTATTCAAATGTTTGGAAAAGTTAACTGAAAACTCCTGGACGAAGAAAAATATTAGTTTAAAAATATTTTTAAAAGTAAAATATTTGTTCCCGTTCTGCTAGAGTTTTGCACAAGGTATATAGCATAAGCAAGCAATTATCTGCAAAACACTATAAAAGGTACTTCGAAAACTATAAATCCGCATACAACAAAACTTTAACCAAAATGGGACCTTCCACCTCCTCCTGATTACATTCCCATTAAGTCTGCCTATTTTGTTTATGAAGCACAGAAGTAAATTGTTCGCTTACAAACACTGTCTAGTGTCTGTTGAGTCCACTTAGGCATTAAAATGCTGAGAATGTGATTGACACACAAAAAATAAAAAGAGGTGAATGAAGTGTGGTAGAAGCATCAATATTTACTCTGATTTTCACTTTTTTGTAACAACACAACATATAATGAAGGAGTAAGTGGAACAAAATTACAGTACTCAACATTATCTACTTTGTAGGAAAGACTAAGTATATTACACACCATGTCTTTTATATTATTATTATAAGGGAAAATGGCACAAATAGAATATTCAGGAAATTAACAAAACACCTGCAGCGCATTGTACAGAGAACACAGTGAATCATGAATTTCCTTTTTTTGTCAAAAGGTAACAAAGTGAAAGTAGCTTTCCCTTCATTACCGTTGATAACACTAGAGACACAAGGAACGAATAAAAGCTCGCACAGTTGAAGTCCTTTGTCTGAGTGGTCTGCAGGCGAGAGCCACGCATATGGATTTACATAGTTGCGTTGCTGCGAGTGCTTTCTCAAAAACGGCAGTGCAGGTTGAGAAAAGTTCTTGTCTTGTCGATTTTTCTTTGAATGCAATCAGTCAGACAAAGCGCTTCTTTTCACATTCGCCTTTTCAGATTTCGTTTTCAAGTGGAAACTTTTACGCATACGAATTGTCCCACAGAACAAAGCTGATGTCATATTGATGTCACTGGAAGGGGACTCAGCACTCCTACAAAAAAGTTCTCTCTTTATCTGTGTTGAGAGCAGACGATGAGTCTTTGTTTTTGTTCACTTTTGTTTGTGATAGAAAAAGCTTATAAAATGTGGTGCATCTCCTGTGTAACAATATTTGATAACAATACTCAAGGAAAGCTCAGCGACAGTCGGCGCATAATGATAATAGGTCGTAATAAATTTGCTTTGCCCTTATTGTTTTCCTTTGTTTTCTCCTTTTGTATTGACGATGATGTGTTTTCATTTCACAAGGATTCGCAATTCGGATGTGATGCCTATACTTTTTCTAATATGTGCGCATTATTGGTATAGTATTTTTCGCACACAAAATCAAGTGGAAACTAGGAAAACATTCTAGTAGGAATTTACCCGTGTTTACTTTCACTTTGGATAGCTCTCCTTTGTCGGTGCACTTTGCTTTTCTGTGGATTTTCTGATAACAAAATCGTTTTTCTGCACATAGGGTACATTTGTGGCTGGCAGACACCCAATTTGTTCAAACGGAGATTTTTTTTATCAAGATCTCTTCGATCTTAAATTGCTTTATCCTTCCTGTGTTGAACCAGTGAAAGAGGAAGCAATAAAAAGGGACATTCCTCTGTCGTTTTTTGCGCGTTGTTTTCACCCAGTAATGCTTGCAGCTGTCCCAGGAATTTGTTCTTCCAGTTGGTTTATTTGAACCTAGCAAATTATAACAGGAAAAAGGTAGTTTAATGATGGGCTAACAATGTGTAGACATGAGAATTGGAGTTTGGCACGTTCCAAGCGGAACATATGATTAATTACACAAAAGTTTTCAAATAGAAACGTAATTTAATTTCTTTTCAAATGCTGCCGACAAATAAACGGGAACTGTGAACTCATTCATGTGAATTCGTACAGTGAAAGGAGAAAACTGCAAAGTTCTAAAGTGCCATATATTTTAATCGTGAAGGTAGACGTGGTACTGAGATATAAAACAGAGATGGTGGTATTCAAACATGATAATATACTTTTTTTGAAAAAAAAGAATTGCAACACGGTTGAGTAATTACTTTGTAAACAAAATACAGCCCTGCGCCAACACATCGTCTTGTAATGTCCTTTGAACTTTTATTCCAACATTTTTCAGCCACTGCACAGTATTTGCCCTAAATTTCTTGAGAAAAGCGCAAGAATCTTACGATGTGCTTCGTATAAGGAAAGCCTCACGAGTGGGTATTTCAATTTCGTGGTTTATTTGACAAATTGCTACTAAATTGTAAAGGGAATAAAAATGACAAACTTTTAATCAATGTGCGGATATGAATAGGTATACAATTTTTGGTATATGATCGTATTTGTTCATCTTCCATGAAAATCAGTATGTATATAGTAGGCCATTTTATGGGTTGGAAAAATCGTGATTTAACGAGTAAAAAAAACTTGTTTCAATTTGTAATTTTAGGCACAAAAGAGCTCCATGTAGAATACACCAAGATAAATGATAATATGAATGGTCTTCGGTGAGACACTTTTATTCATATCATCATCATCTTGGCCGTCATCATTATTGTATGGGAAAAAAGTTAAAGTTAGTTTATCTAATGTCACAACGGGACATCATTTGGAAGCAATGGTGGTAATGCTATCCCATAATGCTACTTTAAAAACTTCTTTCACCTGAGTGATCATCTAAATCCTGTCCCACCATCATCAGATTTTTTTTATGTTTGAAATAAGATCAACTAGGGAGAAAGTACATGAATAGTAAAACTGGCTGATACTTTCCTTTCATCTTTTAATGCGCAAAGTTTTCTCGCATCAGAGAATCATTACCGCCAGGTGTTCAGGCCTCATAGAAACTCCATGTAAATGCAAGAACAAATGTTTGTACGTGCGTGACAGCAAACAAAAAAGCATTTCTTTACCAGACTCAGCACAAACATGCAAAAGTTTTGTTTTGACGCTTTGAATTCAAAAAATAGCGAAAGCGAAAAATGAGGACAAAAATTTATTCTTGCAAGTTTCGCAACTAGAAAAAAGTTTTTGTTTCAAGGTGATGTGGTTGAGCATTTTATGATGCTCCAGGTTTTATAAAAAAAGTTTATGCTTTATGTCGTTATGCTATTCCTGTATACCTCCTGTTGTCTTTTTCCTTTCTTGTTGGACCACCACAAGGTACTTCCATCTAAAGCACCATTATGACAAGCTATCCTGAGATAATTTTTTGTCCCCTTTTCACTCCCTTCCCGTTGCGAGATGGAATGAGATTTTGAGTTATGTGTGATTTACGAATCTGTTTTGGGAAGTTGCCCTCAGGAGAGGAAATAAGCTTATATGCTTACCGAAAACTAAATTCCTAAATTACCCACTTCCCTCTTTTCCCTTCCAAGAACATCATAAACTTATGTCCCGAATCATCACAGGAGCAGTCAACGGCAGATCTGGCTTTTTGTTTCTGGAGCACGATTGAAAGCTAAACTTGTTGAAGGATATGGAAAATAAAAATACTGGTGAGATTTGTCGTGCCAAAGTCATTCCAGAAAACAAAGGGGCAGACCGGAAGAGAGAGAAAAGCAACTTTTTCCTACGTTCTTGTTTTGCATTTTCTCCGGTCCAATCTTTTCAATATTACCTTTCACATATTTTACCAGCGGAGCACCGAACTGTCGAAGTAGACAAAAAAAATGGAGTGGATGCCATGCAGATGTCTTCCCTTGTCACTGTGTGTCACTTTACTTTCTGCGTGACAATAATTTCGGGACGCGATGGAGCGGACGGATGACATGATGGGAAAGTAAACCTAAGTCCCTCGGAAGTTTGGATAATCATCAGAAGGATTCCTTTTGTTCTTCCCAGTACTACTTTAAACATTACCACAGTAGCAAATCCCGTTCGTGGAAACAATGTCCTACCAAATGAAAAATTCAGCATATTTATCCACAGAAAATTGGCATATTATGAAAGTTGGTGCTTTGTACTTTGAGATTAACAAAAACCTGCCTCAATATGGTGAAGGGTGTGAAAACAATGTAGTCTACTGCTCCACCAAAAGGGTGACCCATTTTAGTGTTGTGCTATAGTAATTCATCACATGACCCCAACAATGGAACATGTTCAGATTTTAAGCAAAAAGTATTGACAGGGAATCATTCTTCTTTGTGGGCATCAAGAGATCAAAGTTTACTTCAAGTTTACAAAATTCACAAAACTGAATGGTGGATGATAAATGGTTCCTTCAAAGGATCAATGACGAACGAAGCTCCCACCTCCAAATTAGATGCTTTAATCCGTGGTATCAGCCGCTGCTGAGACTATTGGACTCCCTGCTCATCCACTGTTGGCTTCTCATTTTGATTATGACCTTCTTCATCCTTCTTTTTTATACCGCATTTCCCGTTCCGTGTCTGCCGACGTAAAGCTTCAGAGGTTGCTTTAGCCTGCTTCTGTTTCCTTGTGGGCACCATCGGTACTGGTACGGGAGCTCTATTCAAACAGCCAGATCATGGAACAAATTAATTAACACAAAGTTTTAATGTCAATCTTTCTAATCCACCAAATTATGATCTCAAAACCTTCATTAACCATTAATCATTACAATATGTTACATACTTTGTCCCCGTTCCCAGAGCGTTTTTCCTGTGGGTCTCCCGCTTATGTTTCAGAAGTTCATAAGTTGATTTAAATCGCCTTGGGCAGTCTCTGCAATGGAACCAGAATGTGAGGTCGAGGTCCTCTTCCTCCATGGTTTATTAAGTCAACAAATAGCAAACTAGCTATTATTGCAATCTCAAACCTATTAATATACAAAAGTGATGGCGAATTTTTTTTACTTGAGCAGATTTTTAAAACTCTTGAAGTAAAGTTTATTAAGCAAACTTCATGTGAAGATCAAGCTCTTGCTTACGTTTTGTATTTTGAATTATCACTGGCTGGATATCCCACCAATTCGATTCGCACTGGTGAACACCTTAATTCAAGAGTCGAAGTCACACACGGCGATTTTTAATAAGTTAAGTTTTTATTAAATTCGTTAAGCGGTATTAAGTCAAGAGGACAGACCTTTTTCAGAGTAGAAACTTTTTTTAACGCGCACGATTTTCAAAATAGCTTTCTAAATTTCAGTCGGTCGATCCGAGATCATACTCACACTACAAACAACAATATTCAAATTTGTTAGCCAGTAAGTCAGCAATTATGCAGCGGCGAGGTCGCGTCGCCCTTTCTTTGCGCGCATGTATTTATTCCTGCAATACGAATGCAATTTAATGTATCTATACCTTACGAAGTAACGCAAATACAAACACGAACCACCTGTAAATACCTTATGGGAGTAGCTAGTGTAGTTTTCGGCCTTCTTTTTCTACTTTATATTGTTAATGTGTTAAATTACAAGTCTGTAAAAATGTATACTACACTATGCATTTTTAAGTACCATACGAGTGTTATGACAAATGACAATAATTTCAATATAGCTAATTGTAAGTTACAAAAACGTTTTTGTTTGTAGTAATTCACTCGCCAACACCGCTGCGCTGCACGTATGCGCGCAATAAATTAATATGTATTTACAGGGAGTCAGGGAGGGTGCTTTTCTGTGCTGCTGGGTTGTCGCTTCACTCCATGCATGGTACCCCGAAAGTCATAGATTGCATTGTTTGAATTCCAGTATGCAAATTACATGTCAAGGCTGCGTTGTTGTATGAATTCTACCGGATGAGATTGAGATAAAAAACAGAAGAATATATAAATGCAAATTATTATTATAAAAACTGAAAATGTCTCTGTGATTGGCGACTACTATACAATAAGTATCATCCATCGTTCGTTTTGGTACCGGATGCGATAAAACAATATCAACATACAGTATAAAAACTCAACATGTTTTTAGTAGGAGGGGCAGCAGAAGGGAGATGAGATTTTATATAGAGTAGAGTAGAGATTGATCTTTTACACGAAATTACGAATCGAACGAAATATCAATTTCATAAACCTCCATTAACTTAATGGTACACCCGATATAAAAAGGTATCTGTCAGTGCATGATATGATATTTGTAACAATCAAACAATGACCACGGCATGTTTGTGAGTTGTAGTTTTCTATTCTATTCCTCTTATTTCACTTTGTAGGTATGTAATATAATCAGAATCAGCGGTCAGTATAGAATAACTAAATTATTATTATCATCTTCAGCAAAATTTCACAATACACATTGATTTGGACCACCAAAGGGCGCCTGTGAATCCTTTTCATTTTCGTTCCAAGTTTCTAAAGCGGACAAAGAACGCTCTGGTCTTCTTTTGTATGATCAGGTCAGGCCCACGAAAATAGAATCTCGCTGAGAGTGATTTTGACAGTTACTGCCAACAGTTGCAGATGTACGTAATGTGCACACCAAGTGCTATTTCTCCAACGGAATCGGTTGAAGCGAAGTCAGTCCAGATATATCCGGGACAAGGAACATCATGTAACTCTATGATAAGACAAAACGGAAAGGAGAAGAACCTGTGGATTTTTGCTTTACATACTTGAAGGATGCTCGCTTCCCTTCCATTGCTACATGTCCACACACGAACGGAATTATGTATCTTTCTTTTTTGTACTCCTGTCAGATAAGGTAACACTGGGACGCCTGATATGACATGACGTGGATTTTAGAATTTTTTTTGCACTTTTCTCCATATTGCTGATGCAACATGATGATCACATGAATAAAAGATCCTATACGTCATACTTAACACCTTATCCCCTCTTGTGTATGGTAATGCATGAATTCTCCAACTCTTAAAAGTTCAGAATGGAGAAATTCCCAGTTGCGGGATAAATCTTCATTGAAACAAAGAGAAAAGCTTTTGCTGATCCAGCTCAGCTCTATACGTTCAACTTTTTCATCGCTAAATCCAACCGGTTTTTTATGCCTAACGTGTTGGAACTTTTTTTTTGCCTTTTTACTTTTCCTGTGAGGGAAACAGATATGATGGGTCGGTAATCCAATCTGTCAGTTGATTCCATTTTATAAAAGGGAAAGGGAGAAATGGAAAATAAGTATTAAATAAACATAGGTTTTCTTCTTCTGGATCTCTGCCTGTGTGAATAGCGCTTTTCACTGTTCTCACTTGGCGGAAGTACAGAAATGTGAACATTAAATGTAATTCAATATTTTCCCCCAAGTTCGTTGAAAATTTTTCCTTCGTTCAAGGTTTTCCGTTATCTTTCATACACCATTGGTGTGCCTTCACACAAGTTTTGAATGAGCACGATTCTGCAGAAAGTTTGTTGTGAAGTTTGTGAGTAAAATTTAACTTTTGAAAAATTCATATAATAGACTACTTTAATTTGATAGGAAAAGCACATAAATCCGTATGATTTATAGAGCTGCTGCCGATAAATCCATAGTTTATTATGAACAATGAAACTAATTTCCTGTGTCTCGTAAAAGTGTCTGCTTCAATTATCCCATCGACGAAACTGGCTCCTAATTGAATATAGTCTTCTTAGTTAGAAAATTCCAATAACATTTCAGCCAACTTCAGTTCATTTGTGGAGCTGGTGGGTAGTCTCTATAATTTGGCGCTGCAGAAAGTTAAAATCTGAGAAATGTGGAGAGCTGAAATTCATCTCATAGTACCCATTATTTCAATTCCAAGAAGGTGTCACAAATTATTATCAGGGTAATATTATACGAAGTATTAAGAATTTGATATGGAACATGTTTTAATGCATGTTCCATAGCGTCTGAGAATTCATGACTATTTGGTGGGCAATAAATAATTTTGTTAGACAAATAGAATAATCAACTTCTCTAAATTATCTCGAGAATTTATTTTTGCTTTGTTTTCTACAGGGCTGCAGGAAATGTCTGGAACCACCACTGTCTAATTGTTTCACTGAGTATTCAAAAGGACTATAGTCTTTGAAAAAGAAGTCTTCAATGCAACCCTCAACACCAAAAACCTCGTCGGAGCCGTTCTACAAACGACTACTTCCAGGAGACCTGAAAGCCTAAAACTTTGAAATAAAATATAAAGAGAAGATATCACTTTCACAAGAAATTGGACACCAACTAAACTAGATGTGCGCGTTATGAACTTGCATAAACACCCGTGGAGGGAAAGTGTGTTAAATAACAATGGTTTCTCAAGTTTCATTAACCTCATTTGTTATGTTATGAATGAGGCTCCAGAAGTAGAAATTATGTACATAATTTATATTGTACGACTTTGAATGGAAGTTTCTGATACTTCACCGTGTGTATATAAATACCGCGCAGTTTCTGCATCCTTTTTCTTCCTCTTATCACAATATTTAAAACAATATTATTGATTGCCTTTATCAACATCAATAGCAACCTAACACCCAAAGAATGAACAGTAAAAGCTACTCTCATTTTGTGTTTGGGAAATACTAGCTTCGCTGACATTGACAAGTCTCCTTTTTATTTGTTTCTAGCCAAAAGAGGACGGTCGCGTCTAGAATATTGCAGTGCTCTCTGGAACGATAACTGAACATCATTGTTTTACTTAACCCGTTTGAAAAAAATACAATAAAACGTAGACAAGAAGGAGGTGGCTCAGCAACAACAAGATTTACTTTCACTCTCTTCCACTTTCTCCGTCTAAGTGAAAGTGAGCAGAATCGAGTTCGGGTGAGTAAGCTATTGTGTGACTTGGCTGTCTCCTCAAGACTTAATTCTCCTCAAGTATTTAGTGGTGTTGTTTGTGTAATGTGTACTCACTGTTGTGGTAAGGTGAAAGTACCACTACACAAGTGGATTGCCCAAGTCCAGCTGCTCCAGTCACGTCAGAAAGACAGATTAGCCGCTTTTATCTTTGATCTTTATTTTTAGGGGTGTGCTAAGTACGGTGCAATTTACGCAAACGGTTCCCAGTAAAGAATAGATGGTTGTTTGTGGTGTGGCAGCGTCATATTTCCTTTAAAAATACAATGGTAGGCGAACGGAAAGGAGAAGTGTTCTTTAAAAAGGGTGAGAGATCCTCCACTCCAATCAAGTTTACTGGAATGCTTATGGATGCTAGAAACTGATGGTTTATTTTAGTTTCAGCATTTCCTGAGTTTCTTCGTAAGTGTGGGAACGTGTAAAAGTTAAAAAAAATGGAGCACGATACATACTTGTATACGATTTACCTAGATGAACTCACTGGTACAATTTATTTTATTCACAAACGCATTTAACTTGGAGTTTCTATATATATATGGTACATGTTGGAACTAGAGTGGAACAGAAAGATAAGCGGACCTGCATCAAAAAGAGGATTATCCAAGAGCGAGATCCACAATCTGAATATCGAATGCACCAGGCGTCAACGCCAGGCATTCTGATATCCCCGACAGTTCATTCTTCAAAATTTGGAATACAAAAAGCTTTTGTTGTGACGTCAAACAGTCAAGCAGAAGCGCAGTTTCTGGCCGCCCAGCGAATTTGATAAAAGAAATTAACAAAGCAATAGTTTTGCGTATTTAAAGTCCATCCCGACCTGCCATTCCTAAAAGTTTTGTCAGCAACACAGAACATTCCAGGTTTTATCCGATAAGTAGATCAGACTTTTCTAATTTTAAAAGTAAATTTACCTTCAAACGAGTTATTTGAAAAGGAGTGCAATGAACCGTAGGGATCCTTTGTAAGAGAGAATAAAAGCCAGAATTAAGATAGTAACAAGAAACTAATTTTTTTCCATGCTGAAATAACCTGGATGAGATGAGATGAAAATAGAACTAAGCGGAAACCTACCCATAAAAATCCCTTTAGGATATCGCTACAAATCTATACACTTAGGAAAATAACCGGGGGAAAAGTCAGCAATGTCTGGATAATGCAACGATAATTTCAACTGACACAAGAATTCTACTACCAAAAATTGTAAAGATGTTATCGTTCCCCTGAAGTTGACATTAAGAGAAACAATTACGTGCTCTTCATATAATTCGATACTTTCTTCTTGTTAACATACGCTCCGAGTGCAGGTATTTTAAGTTTAGAAACCATACTTCTCTCCGATTGCTTCAAGAATTTTGGTCCTGCTTGAGTGAATCCTTCCAGGCCCTTCAAGATCAAGTAGCAGACATTTGATCGAGAAGAAGCATTCCAGGCTTCAGTTAAAAGCAATATATTCACAAAGTTAAGAATATTACATGAATTTGAATTAATTCATCGAAAAAAAAACAAGCCAAAAGATGGCTGAACCACCTGACAACATGGAGGATGGCAGTGGCGGCGCGGCTGCTGCTGCTGCTACGAATAATGCCATTCCAGACTTTTTTACCCCGGAATTTCTTTGTTACAACATGAGCTACTTCCTGACGGATGGTGATGGATCATTACTGGGGCACAATGAAAGTGGTAGCACTTTAGGAAATATGAGCTCTTCCCTGCTTAGCGACATGTCCAAGTTGCTGAGGAGTAGTAGCCACAAGATGAACATCACAACTGTCGGAGATAGCGATTTGCTGTCCTCAAGCCACAGTAATTTCACCTTATGTCCAACGGATTGGGATAACTTGGTGTGCTGGCCGGAGACAATGGCAGGCCAAATGGCAACATCGCCCTGCTTTGGAGAACTAAATGGCATCTTTTATGACACGTCACGTAAGTGCATAAATAAATGAAAGCAAGAGAGAAAATGGTGTAAGTATTATACCATTTTTATTTCTCCCTTTTTTGTTTGCATGCCTCTGCTTTATGTTTCTCGGTGGCGTTTTTTTTGGGCTGCTGCAACTCGGAGTGTGATATCATTTTATTGAATCAGCTGCATCACGTGCGTTTCACTTGAATGGCTCTAGAGAGAGTAGGAACAAGATTGTGAGGAAGAGGACAAGAAAAGAGTCGTTTATAAATGTCCCACGGGACGTAATAGAGTAGAGAAAGTGGATACGTGAACTGGTACACAAGATGCCGTGGTGCAGGGAAAGCAAAGGGAAAAAGTAGGCATACGAAATATAATTTGATTTGATGTCAATGCTGTCATATGTTTTACTCTCGTTGAACAATGCCATTACTCAGTGCTTTTATTGCCTTTGTGTCAAAATCCTTTATTATACGTTATATAAACAAAAGAATCTCGAGCAGCGAGAGTGTGAGATGAAAGCTTTACAATAATTTGGAGTGCTTTTACTCAGGGAAAAAATAAAAATGTTAATTCGGTTGTGGACAGTTTGGAACAAAAGGGCACATATATAATTCTAGATTCTTTATGTCATTTTTCGAACACTAAACTTTGGCTTTCATTATGTTTGGGAAGGGACCGGGACATGGCTTGGAAAGCCATACCAGGACGGATATTTACGCATTTACGCTATAATAAATGTGTTACTGTGAACAAAATGCTTCAATTGAGAGTTCTGGATTTACATTTTGTTCATGCATTTGTACACTTGATATTAGAGAAAAAATAACAGGATCTGCAGCTATTAACCAATTCATACATGACACTTACTTGGTTGGTGTACCAGGCAAAGTTGAATATATTTTGGCACGTGATCAAGTGGAACGTTTTTCTTTTGTTCAAATTATTTACACTATCTGCAAAACGTTCCACCAACCCAACTAAATTTTGAGAAAGTATAAAAAAGTCAGAAGTAACTCGTATAGGTTCAGAAGGTTGTTGGAAGGTATTTGCGAAGCGGCTACCTATATATTTATGGGAGAAATGTCGACATCTTTTACTGCAGAATCACTAATCCTTTATAAAAGATGATCTTAGCCGAGAAGATAAATTTTGGAAATTGTAGTATGACTACTATGAAAGTACCTATATTGCCTTTTTGCTTGTTAAGCTTTATGCTACAACGAGGAGGGTGTACCAAAATATTATAATGTAACTAATAGTTCGGGATTGCTGGCAGAGATTTATGCAAAATTTGCATTCTGTACATAGCTTTCGGGAATACGGCTAAAGTTTTGCTTGTCTGTGTTCAGTTCAGTGACCTTATTATTCCGACGGATTAATAATACCCCTGGATTTGATTTAAAGTTAATCTAATACTTCCTTCTAATAAACAAAGCACTGATTTAATGATTATAGGAATTGGCTCTTATGAAGGCTTAGCTGTGACAAGTAAATGTCTTTTATTGCTGGGTTGGAACATGACAATATATTGCTTTCATATACGGATTGGCGCTGCTGCTTATTTTGTTCCTGCTAATTCATAATACCTGAAGCAGCATACGGAGAATGAAAAATGGGTCAGACCAGGCTATTTTGAAACAAGTAAAATTGTCCCTCAAGCATGCATTTTAGGTACCTAATGAAAAATTTGGAAGGAGTCAGTACATGGATAGACTTCAAAATTGATTTAGCATTTACATGTCTCTCTGTTTCCAGGTTTGCTTTGATGTGGTTCATTCTAATTAATTGTTCAAGTATCCGTAATCCATTCGAAAACCCACGCATGGCTTTAATAAAGTCACCATATTAAAAAAATGTGACCTGTGGCAAATTTGGTGAAAGGAGAGCAAATTCCATTTCACTCATCACTTCATCAGAGACAGGGCCAGTTGGAAGGAGTCAGTACATGGATAGACTTCAAAATTGATTTAGCATTTACATGTCTCTCTGTTTCCAGGTTTGCTTTGAT
>JAHZNF010000598.1:0-25324 GCA_027744215.1 Troglopedetes dispersus | reverse complement strand
TACAAATTATAATTGCGGAATTTATCTAGGTACTCCTCGTTGAAGAGAAGGAAGTTTACGAGTAAGTGTAATCATAATATGTTATGTAAATTTAATCGAGGAAAACAATTACTCACAAACATACTGAATTACTACACAACACTGTAAATTGTACCCGATGAATTTTCGTACTCAGTGTGTTTTTTTTTGTTTAAAATGAAGAAAACCATATATTTTTGTCTGACGTGCTCCATTCCCTTGAACCAATAATGCCTTTTGCATCCAAAGAAGTAAGCATAAGAACGTAATAGAAGAGCAGAATATAAGAATATTATTTGTGCAGCAAATATACGAATAATGTATGTATATAACTTCGCCGATCCCATTCATGATTTTTTTATTCAAATAAATATTTTAATGCACGTGAATGTAGTAGTTATCTATGTTTGGGCACATGGAGACCGCTTTCCTTTTTCATTTCGTTTGCTGCATAGCCAGCCAGCAAACTTATGAATGTTAATAAGGAGACGACTGACTAATTAAGGGAGCTTTTGTTCCTCATTTTTAAATGATTATCATGCTAATAATGACTGCACGTTTGTTACTTCCACGACGAAGGCGACGACGACAAGAAAATTGTGATTTCTAAGGTAAGAGTATAGTGAAGTAAAGCAGTAGTTGAGTGGAAGGAAGGCATACCATGTTGCTCGTTCCTGTTCACAATGAAGTTGTGGGCTGAACCTGGTATTCCTCTGACGAGTATGAATGGACTGAGCTGACAATGCACACACGAGTGAAATCGAATGGAGTGCGGACTCTCTCCGTAACGTTCGCGACGACAGGTGAGGTAGGAGATGTTTTGAATTAGTCTCTAGAACAAACCACTCACTGATTAATTTTAAACAACAATGAGAAGGCAAAAAATATATTATGGACACACAGTGGTATTACGTTAATCTACCAAAAAAGCGAATTATAATTTTGACTGATTACATCAGCCGTTTCTGCTCGTTTTTCCATTCACTCTGAATATATCCACGTGAGTATTGTAATATGCGTATTTAAATGACTTTTTTTGTATGTGTGTATGGTTTGTAAAGTTAGGAATGTTTTGTACAAAATGTTCATATAAAACAAAACTGGATTATGCAATTCAATTTGTGTTAATACATTTCTTTTCAACAGTGATAACACGATGTATGGAACAAAAAAAGAGTATTTTGTTTCGAGTTCCCCAAACACAAAAAAATGGACTTTAAGGGACATAACAACATAACGAAGCTTTTAAAGAAATCCCGGTCGTAAGTATTTTTTCAAGTTGTTTTTGTTAGTTTTGAACAACTATCATTACCCGCTTTGATAGCAGTGGTCGTGGTAAAAAGATTTTTCTGTGAGTTGTGCGAGCGAGAAATGAGAATGGAGCAGACATCCTATTCATGTCCCCTTTTTTGGTCATAATTTACACGATTGGGACGCCTCATTTGGCCTTATTTGGACGGATTGAATTATCTTCTTCCTTAGGGAAGTCTTGGCTCTGTTAAAGCCACAAAGTGATCTCTCCAAAAGATACATATTTTTTTTTGCTGTTGCTGCTGAATGACATCATATTTGATAGTATCTGACGAGTTGTGCGGCTATGCTACCACCTGCAACAGTTTTGTGGGGGTTGGGATGCAGAGCTTGTATTAAAGCAAGAAAAATCTGCCACGTCCAGTCACATTCGCTGATTAAGAACAAAAGGGCAAAGAAAAATGCGAGTGTGCAGCTACTTAAATGATTTTAAGCTTCGTTGCAATAATAAGATATGTACCTTCTCAGATTATGAACGCAAATCTAGTATGAGCCATACAAAGATACTCTTCTTTGACTTAATTTTACCGTAATTAATTACTTTCATTATGATACAATTGTAGCAAAATTTAGGTAACAAATTATCACAGTTCCAAAACGAACAAGGTGATTAACGCGCTTCATATCCAAAATGTCTTCCTTGTTGCTCATCATGTCAATGTGAATCATTTCTACGACTTCCTTTCTGTACCAGTGTGCCTTAGAGCATTTGAGGACCATTGCGCTGAAAATTAAATTGCCGTAAAAATGAATGGCTTCATGCAGCCCTAGTTTGGCAATGCTGGCTGACTGCTGCTGCCCTTTATTTTTCTAACGTAGGATAAATTCTGCTCTCTTCCACTCCAAAAAGTAAATCCAGCAAGTTCGTTGGTAAGTTAATGCGTAAAGTTTGTTATATTTTTGTGGATGCCATGCACATTTATGGGCAACATGAGTAGAATATTTACTACAAAATTTTGATTGATCATATTGAAAAGCAAATTTAAATATATATGTATAAAAATAATAATAATATGAATTCTTCATCGAGCGATTAGAAAAAATTCCGAGGGACACACGCACATTGGAAGTAGTAAACATATGCCTAAGTAATCGCCCTTCACGAGGTGGTAAATAATGTGACAAACAAGTGCCTTAAATAGGCTGTGCACATTATGTGTGTCCACATAAACCAAGCAGACTTTTCCTCCTTTGTAGTCACCACATTGAAAAGGTTTTTTATCTGTGACATCAGTAAGCGAGATAATATCGACTAATATAAAACTGATCAAAGCCCCCATTAATCAATTTATAGCTAGTCATTCAGTTGCCTTCTAGTATAGAAAAGAGTTGTACTAGTCACCACGAGAAGAAACCACCACCATAATAATAATAATAACATTAAGTTTTAGTGGATGTTGCAAAGAAGACACACAAGAAAAACTTCTGTCAGAGAGAGGAACGGTGCGTAGGCGGTGAGTGGTTGACTTGACATGACATGATTTTTCCTCCTTCATTTTTTTCAAATGTTTATCATCACAGTCAGTCAGCAGTCATTCAAAGGTAAAATATGTTTCTATAAAAAATCGTGGTCGCTCATTTCTTAGACAATAATATTATATGTGTCTCATCATCATCATCGTCGTCGTGCTGATCGTCGTCGTCGTCATAAGCATCCTGTTTATTCGTATTAAATTGTAATCTGCATTCGTGAAAGAAAGATGAGTTCACTCACAGAGTCGTCGCATGTCTACCTGATAAGAAGCGAAGTCGCCCATGGGCTTCAATGGCCATACAAATTGGCAAGTCATTATCTTTATCGATAAATCATCTTTTAAGGGCTGACTGACAAAAAAACTTGGATGTAAATGAGAAGCCTGTGCACATTTTCGATGCCAATAAAGAAGGAACACGTGTTGGTGCGTTTTCAAGCTTATCACATTAATGGGAGGATTAAATGTCCCTGGAAATTCATCATTTTTGTGTCGTTCAGAAATTGCGCAGTGACCACTCCAGCTTTTATTTCCTTACCAATTTTATTACAGTATTTATTACGAAGCCATGATTTCTGAATCTTTCCGCTTCAGACATTCTTTCAGAATGGTTGTAATATGCTTTGCTATGTTTGGAGGATAAGTGCAACAATAACAAGATAACATGTACAGATAGATGGACATTAGTGTAATTCCATGTTCATCAAGTTATTCTCTAGTCTCAGGCTGTTGAATGAATGAAAGTAATTAATTTGTCGACTTTTCTCAAAGTCATGACCAACCTTGTAAAATTTCTATTTTTGACAGAAAATGCATTAAGAAAGGAACCTTGTGAAAAGGATTGTGTCAGCCACGACCACGATTCATTTGGCATAAAAAGCAGGATAGAGAAAGAAGTAAAAAGAGTCTGAGAAGATGGAAATGACAGAATCTCTGTAAAAGCACGAAAATGGAAATGCAACTGATTGTCCAAAATGTAATAAAAGTGTTCAATAAGCATCACCACGATCATCAGAAGAAATCTCGCCAGCATTCAAGCTCACCATAAATCTTTCGAAGCCTGCTTGCCACGTAGGATTCCATGCACGAAAAATTTTTTGTTTGTTGTAGGTACATCAAATTGTGTAATATGACCACATTATAATATAACAAGCAGAAAAGAGGGAAAAACACGAAGATGAGTGAGAGAAAAGTGGAGAGACGAAAAATGCTTTCAACAAGCAAATTCCGAGATTCCCTAATTTGGAGAAACTTCTGCACTAAATGTTCATGAATTGGAGTTTGACAGAAGTAATAACAATATGGAATGTTGAGATAGGAGATATGAGCAAGAAGGGGGCAGATTGCCAGTCGCTTCAATTTACTCGTCTCATTCCTTACGAATTTTTTTTTGTTACTGACCAACCGGAGACCTTCTTTTTTCGATCTGCTGCTCCTGCTCTGACAGAGAAACAACACATGTAATAAAAAAATCATGAAGAGCTCCGTTTATGCCCAACTTTACTACCAAACACGACAACAAACACAACTAACAGTAAGTTCCTTGTAGGTTTTTGTCTTCAACAATTTTTTTTGGTTCATATTTTTTGTATTAACCTACACAACTTTATCTCCGATTAAATATTGGTCGTCTTGGATGTGTACAACGAGCTCCATGTAAATATTATCACACCACCACCACCACCAATGCAAAATATTCTTTCCCACTTCTTCTTCGTCTTCTTCTCTCTCGTATTAGAATATTATTATGGCAATTTTTTTCTATAAAAAATAATATCATGATTGGAACCTGTCTTTAAATTTATTTATCTGGGAGACGCAAGCTTACAACATTTTTACCTCTTCTGTGGTCAAACGATTGTAACACTCAATTTTCTGCAAAGAACAATAAAGTGAAAACAAGGAGACAAACTGAATTAAACCATATTTCTTCTCTTCTTCTTTTACGTACACTGTGCATTTTGAGTAAGCAAAGTGTTTACAGATAAAATACTTAGATGGGAATGTGACGAGGGAAAAAAACGATAATATAATACCAGTATTAATATGCATAATATATCGTGATGCATTGGGTGACCAGCCACACAACGATACGTAATGAAGTTTTTAAAAAGAAAGTGTAGTAATAATCATACTACTTCTTACTCTTCCATTCAAAAGGCATCATGCTTCCTTCTAAGGAACACAATTTTTATCTTTTGTGCGCGGTTACCAAATAGTTACAGATATTATGTATAGCTAAAAACCAGCCATGTCTAGTCGATTGACAGCCCATTGCATTCTTCTTCTCTGTTAAAACTACTTTCGACTTGTTGCTCGTCTTGTTCACAACAACAGAGAAGGAAAAAAAATCCTTTCTGGACTTGCGAGAGTGAGACCATTATTCCTCAACCCTGTTCACCACTCTCCGACTGATTTTCCTTCTTTTCCCATTTCTTTTTTTTTCATTCTGTGGCTCTCGTAGAGTCTGATTTGGTTGTCAGTTTCATGCATTGATAAAAAGGCGAACGTTTAATGAAACGTGCTCATGCGTGGGTGGTGGTTGCACATCACCATGAAACAGACAAAAATGAATCTTCTTGTAGAGCTTTGTAATAACAAGTAAACATTGTATGTGCATTTTTACAACTTACCATCACACACATCACAGATACATACCTACATAAGTGTATATATGTATTGCTTGTCAGGAGGCAAATTTTGTTTCCCTTTCATATCCTGACTTTTATTGAAACGAGAAAGTGTTGTGTGCAAACTCGACTTATCTAAATATTAGGCTTTAAAATGGATAACGTATGTATATAATAGGATTAACATGTATGCATTTAGATACAAGGATGACGACAAAGCTTTTACATTAGCCACGTGATGCCTTGACAAGGTTTCTTGCCACTCATGGCAAGGTATTTCTCGTTCTTTTTTCCTCTGATGAAAATATTTGACACCAAAACTATTTTTTTATCGTGTAATAATATGAAAGCCACTATTTTCAATGCAAATTATTTCTCACTGAAGACAAATTAAAATACTACCATGTGTACACTTATGCTAATTTTTGTTTTGATGTGTAGTCGTGGTGCGCATTTATTTTTGGTCTTGTGCAATCCCTTTCCTCTGGTTATTTAAATGTGGCTGATAGCACACTAATCACACGTTTTTTCATAATTTCATCCAAACTCTTTTCAGAGGAAGCAGGTATATGGATGGATATACCTAGTTGGAAAATTATTATGTGCACTTGTGAGTGTGCAGAAGAACAAAAAGCTAAGGTGAGTGGTGCGCATTTATTTTTGGTCTTGTGCAATCCCTTTCCTCTGGTTATTTAAATGTGGCTGATAGCACACTAATCACACGTGTATTCCAGATTTGCTTGTTAATTAACTCATAATTTTCTGCATAAGCCCAGCAAACCGGCGAGATAATGTTTACGGAGTAGATATACGCACTAACGTTTTTTTCTAAACGAACTCCTAAAAATCTGTGTGTAAGTTTTACGAGGATCTTGTGTCTGTACATCAAAATTTTTTGGTTACTTTTTTTTGTTTCATACTCTTTTCTGGCGAAAAGAGTTATTACGATGATGTTTGACTACCTGCCAGGCTGCTTTTTTCATAATTTCATCCAAACTCTTTTCAGAGGAAGCAGGTATATGGATGGATATACCTAGTTGGAAAATTATTATGTGCACTTGTGAGTGTGCAGAAGAACAAAAAGCTAAGGTGAGTCAACAACAAAGCCCACTTACGAACATAAACAAGTTGGCAAGAAGGGAAGATGGAGAGAGAAAAGAATAAAAAACCATCCGAGCTGAATTATGAACACATAATCGTAACAGTTAATGTTACTTGATGTCATTTTTAATATTCCTGTCTACTTAATGGGATACTAAGGATGACACAAGAAGCGTGTGCTCCCTCTGGCTCCTTCAGTTGAAAGACTGGCGTTTTTTTTTTCTTCTCTCGTCTCTTCAAAAGAAGTCATATCATGCTTATTTCATCATTACATTTTTTATTATTATTAGTATTTTTATGATTATTAGTACCACTTTTGCATTATTCTTCACTTCAGAGAAAAAGAAGGCATAATCAGGAAAAAATTGTGTTAAGGGGCACCACTTTTTCTCAAAATCCGTGTGCATTACAGTTTCAAACTCGGGAATGATGAGCTGATGATGAAGAGGAAGATGTGATGGTCACACATAATATTCATCAGTGGATGGAGCTGGTCAGATGAGTACACATTCACACAGAGTACAAACTTATCACAAGATAAAAAAAATCAGAAGAAAAGGTTTTAAAGGTTACACCAGAGACGATGACTTGACTCGACAGACAGACAGGTTAAGACACTTTATTATTTTTTCAACAGTCACTGATTATCTGCTCGTCGACACTGCTGCGTTAATGTCGACTGTGGTGTGATACCCTTTCCGCTGATGATATCCTCGTTTGTCATGCTGCGAAAATGCCTTGTGCCTGGCTGTGTAATGGGCAGGAGAGTG
This sequence comes from Troglopedetes dispersus, assembly GCA_027744215.1. Classification (NCBI taxonomy): domain Eukaryota; kingdom Metazoa; phylum Arthropoda; class Collembola; order Entomobryomorpha; family Paronellidae; genus Troglopedetes; species Troglopedetes dispersus. The sequence goes on along the minus strand of JAHZNF010000598.1, from coordinate 18,022 downwards.
TAATTATAATGGTGAAAAGAAACAGTTATATGGTACCTGTCCAATAATGACACTGTGGAGGAATATCAGCAGAAAAGAAACGCATAAAAATGTGAAATTTGTCTTATTTGTCTATATATTTTTTTTCTAGAGAAAAAAATCATGAAAAGTCGCAAGAATATTTCTTTCCTCAGAAAACAATGCTACAAAATTAAAACAGTTTAAGTCACATAATTTCTTTAATCTCGTAACATAAAAATAATATATTTGAGCAATCTCAAAGAAATTTAGTTTAAAGATTCTCGTCTGGGAAAACGTTTTCGTGAATAAATGCGTGCATTTTGGTACAATAACATGATGACAACTGTACTATTTCCATTTGTGTCCGGTGATATGATGATATGATGCCTTCTACAATTCGATGACAACTGGTGACAAGGGCACGAAAACACAGCTCAACCAAATGGTTGTAGGATGAACATTCATGAGCACATCACCATGATCTTTTGATCAGTGCCTTGTCTTCTTTTTTTACACAGATTTGAGCTTCTGATGGTCAAAACAAATGCTCAAACATGATAATAAGTCGGTTCATAACTGCCGTGATGAAACAATAGTTTGTTGGAGTGAGCAGCAATTTTTACAAGTCCTCGGCTTGATTGACGGGTGACATTGGTTATGTCAACTGTAAACAAGATGTACAAAGGAAAGAAACACAGCTTCCAAAATGTAGTTATTATTACCATTTATTATGATTTATAATGCTGCTGGGGTGACTTCATTTGCGTATATAAAGAGTCCATCTGCCCCATTGTTTTGTCTCATTGAGTCAACTTACTGCTGCTCGGAAAATTCTTGTCCTTATCAAATGGGAAATATGAGTGAGTATCTTTCAAGGGACAAGAAATTGATTTTCAACAAAATCACAATCTGCGTGACTCACTTGCTCAAATTTTCAATTATCAGTTGACTTATCATGATTGTATGATAGACATGAGAACAACCTCAAGGAAAGCGAATGAATGAGACAGATTTAAAAAAAAATAATTCCGTTGTAGGTTTACGAACACATACATATCTGTGATGATTTTAAGTGATGATAGACCGCATATGAATATCATAGTTATCGACATGTAGACAGACAGTTGCGTTTGTTTTTGTTTCCCTGTCAATTCCGAAGAAGACCGACTTGAAGGGTTCGCGTAACCGACGAGATCGCTCTCCGTCCTTTCTGATTAATCCATGCGTGTCTCAAACACTGGTTAAGTGAGTTGTTCCACTCGGAAGGAACAATGAAGAAGGCATGATTGCATTGTTTTTATTTTCAGAACAAGGCTAGAAAAATTGTTTGACAGTGAATTGCTGTGCTTTCATTCACCAAAACCATACTTTCAGCTTATATTCACGCATACTTCTACAGGTGAAAAGCAACAGAACTATGGAGTATAAAAAAACTGTTCAGAATTCGTTCTGAATAAACTTTTGTTGATAATGGCGATAGAGGAGTGTGATATGCATATTATTGTAATTCCTTTAAGACAGTATTGTCGTAACAATCACATGGTTTATTATTATGATTGCTGCTATTACTGTTATATGATTGTCGTGGTAAAGTGAGCTCTCAACGGAGATACAATATGATCAGATAAACGTGGAATAAAATACTTAAGTAAATGCAAACACGCATAAAAAAAGAAGAGGGAGACTTGTCCATGCGTCCTTTGTCGGCATTCTAGCCTCACTAATCACTTGACATCAGACCCCATACACACGTCAACAACAGAAGAACCGATATCGTAGTAATGCATATGGAAACATAAATATAATAACAACAGTACTCTGGTGGGAGAGGAGCAATAATATTAATAATATTTATTTTTATGGTAAAGTTGGAAGAAGCCCTTGCTGACAAATCTAGCTGAAAAGCTGTTGTTTATTTGTTAGTTTTTGGTTCCTTCATTTTATAGACCGAAGGAAAGCACACTGCATTGTTCACTCTCCTTTCACTCGTTTGTGAGCTCGGATTCAAACTTGATTTTATTGTGACGCCAGCAATGTCAAAGGGACAATAATATTTTGATACATCTTGACACATGACGCTTCTGTCAATTTATTTACCATCTGTGTAATCACAAAAGTATATCTTTTTGGTAAAGCTTCTTCGTTTTTTTTTCACAAATTATGATATCGAGTTTTGTGCTGCTCACTCGGACTGCTCACATGATGACAATTGTGAGCCAACTACCTGAATTTGACGAAAGGATTTTTTAGTTTCATGCTACTTTGTTTTTTTAATCAATATCATCTATAAAAATTCACCAAAACATTTTTAACCGACTCAGTATCTCCATGTGATGCCGGGCTTTTAAAAAAAGAACGCAGACTTTCGTGACAACGCTTACAAAGAGAAATAAATACTTTCCATTTTAGAGCCACTCAGTCGCGCCAATGTGAGTTTACAGGATGAATAATTGATTACCAAAGAAAACTTTTATTTTTATAATAGACCGTTTTGCATAATTTATGATTTTTTTGCATAAACAAACCAACACAAGTTTTTTTTATATGATTAACAAGTTCAAGTGCAGCAAAGCCAGCAACTCTGGGTAAAGTGGAGTATTTTTTTTGTAAATACAAAAAGAAGACGAATTAACCAACGTGTTGGTTAGGACACCCTCAAGCCATGAATGAATGAGATATAGATTAAATCAGCAGGTATATTTCTGTCGCTCGATGTGAAAAGTCATTTACACTGCCGTGATCATAATCATGTTGTACCTACACACTTGCACAACAAAAAAGAATATCTATAAAAGATGCAACCAGAAAAGCAACATCATTTATTCAGTAGGAAGGTCTCATAAATAAGAAAATAAGAGCATTGGCATGAAAATGTCCTGAAACCATTCTCAACCCTGACAGTTTTCAACTTGACTGAGCATTTACTCCTTTTATTGGTAAATCTTTTAGTGCTATCTCCAAAAAAAATCCAAGCAAAAAAATTCCCTTGTTAAGTAATATGAAAAAAAAAATAAAGTAGAGAGGGATCATGGAAGGAAAAGGTGATAGATTTCGGAGGATGAATGAAATGACCGCATAATAGGGAAAAATGTAGACATTTTTTTCAAACTTGTTGATCAAAGGAATGATAGACGAAAATTCGTTGTCAATACGTCGTATTTTTTACAGCATAGGTGCAGGCCAAACACATACAAACGCAGGGATTCATTCAGAGAAAGAATAATAATTTTTCTTGAATGAATCTTTTTTTCCCTTACGCTTTTGCCTCCCGTCCTGTGTCAGTCTTGGTGTGCGCATCTGGTCACATTATTGGAGGGATGCAAAAGTTGTAACAAACAAGAACGATAGGAATTGTACGACAATGGTAAATTACTGGGAGATATAAGCTCTACAATAACCCCAAGAAAGAGCCAGTCAGTCGCTTTGCCATAATGTCATTAAATTGAGACAGAATTATGAACTCTTGGTTAATACGTGTAAATACGCTGATGCAGGATTACAATAGGGAAATTACGCACACATGACAAGAATGTAATCCAGATTTTTTTTTCTGAATCACTCTGAAACATGGGTAGAATCATAAACTCTTTGTCACAGCAGGAATCTGGCATGTTGTACTTCATTTTCTTGCTGGTTGACTTATTACACATTATTATGTGGTCCACCAAAAGGTTTTTTTTCGACTTTTATATGCCTTTACCTACCTGTCACAGAAGAGTTACATGAGTTGTGTGGTGGAGAGTGGATGTGGTGCAATCCAACGCTTGCATACCAACAGTCAACAAGGCAACACAGAAAAAAAAGATAAGAGAGAAAGGATTTTTTTTAGCAAAGGCAAGCAAAACACTGATTTAACCCTGTAAATGTGCAATACAGGGATTAAAAAAAAATTTTCAGCAGAATAAAAAAAAATTAATCGTTTTTAGTCCTGCTTGAGTAACCTCGTATCCTTGTGAACATGCAGATTTAATTGCTGTAAGTAAGCTTACGAGCTTGATCCTTTTGCTCCTTGCTATTCTCTCACAGTAGGCTAGGTTTTTACACGCATCGATATTCACTTTATTTTGACATTCGAGTTTTTTTAATAGCACCACTCATGGTGTGCGAATAATAATGTCACTTTTTTATATCTACCGGTTTGTTAGTCGTGCGGATTTGTGGGATTGTCAAAATTGGGAACAATAAAAAACATTCGAAATGCGAGCGAATTATGTTTAGCCAAGGTCAACCACATTTACCTTTCGATTAGTTCGTTTCATTTTATAAAAAAAATGTCGAGGTGGAAATTACTTGTAAAAAACTGTAAATGTCGCTGAAAGGGGAAAAATGGGGTTGACGACATGACTCAAAATCTTTAATAAATTACAGAAAAAAAGTGTCTTCTACTATATGCCTTCATCTAGAATATGTTTTTTTTTTCAGAAAGCAAATTTTAAATTGGAAAAAAAACACCCCCATTGAGTTCTCTGCTAAAGTGATGTTCCTCAACTTTTACAAGAGAAGCGTGTCTCTTACAAGATTTTTTTTCGCAAAAAGGAAAACCTCAACTGATCCTCCTAACATTCATGCAAAAAAAAAGACGACAACAACAACACGGAGCCACCTCATCAACATTTTTTTTTCTTTAAAATCACACACACTTCTTTTCTTTTCAATGAAGAAGCTACCAGAAAAAAATAATATAAATTTTGTTAGATGGGATCACACAAGAAAGCTTGTGTGGGGAAGATGGAAACACTGCACTGAGTGAAAAAACAGTCGCCAGTCACCCATCTCAAAATGTGAGCTCCACCCCATTTCTGTATCATCATCCTCATCAAAGAAGTGTGTAATTTTTCTTTATTAGATATGTACATTTCTTTTTCACGGTGTATACATTGTATATATATTACTTAGTCTCTTTGACTTACTATGTGGGCATGATTTAAAAAAAATCTACTGTGACACTGCAGCAGACAGATATCTACTATATCAATATTGCATCTCTCCGCACTTCCTAAGGCATACGTAGGTAAGTGAGTTGAAGCAGATTGTATAATTTTATTTCATTTTAAAAAAGTAAATAAGTGATCGCATTAACGGTAAGGGGGGCTTGGCCCGACAAGAACAAAATTTCAATAGTTCCTCTTTTTTACTACCTCAACTACTGTAACACACATTTAGGAAGCGGCACTTAATGAAACAAACTGGGAAGAGGATTTCGACTTCGTGATGGTTAATGTTGTTGTACTTGTGCTTCTTTCGACAATATTTAAATAAGCCTTTTTCATTTTGTATTGGCCAACTTCACTTCCCCTGACTCAAGTGTGATTTTTAGACTCGTACGACTCCCTGTGTGGGAATGCGGTCGAGAGGGAGCTTCATTTGAAAAATGAGCGGTGTTATTATTGTTATTATTATCGACTCTTTCTCCTTTGCTTTCATACATTTCTCAATTTGTCATTTGGTGACAAGTTAGTGTTACGGAGGTATTTATGGGCACGAGGTAGAAAAAACAATCTGAATAGACAATATTTTGATGAATATCAGTTTGATATGAGATATCATATGGTGAAAAAAAATTTTCAATTTGTTATTCGCTGCACATTCGACGGAGGAAAGAGCACGGGGTTCATCGATGCAATATTTTTTGGGGTTAGCAAAATCCAATGCATGCACTAGAACAACGGCGCGGCGGCAGGTGAATAATGCAAAATACATAGATACCTATACCGAGTTCATCCCCCGAGCTGGGACATTGTGAGATTTTAGCGGTGGTGGGAATGATAGTAAAAAGAGATCAAAGCCCGTGGGGACTCTTTTTTGAACATTATTGTGCCGTGGTGTAGGAAAGTGGAGCTTCACGATAAATGACTAAACCAAACGAAATAGCGAGAGCACTCTGCTGCGAGGGAATTCCTGTCGACTGCTTGCCCATTTGTATGTAGAATGAGCATTGACATGTAGCACAAACATATTCAGCAATATTACGTCACAGTTATCCCTTTTCCGTGCGCTGATAATTGTCGCTAGATTTTAAATATTTTAGAAATTTACATGGATATTTTTTTAATATATACGGACCCAGAAGTTTGCCAGGTATTTATAGGTAATTCAATCATCAATCAGGGTCAGCTTTAACTTTACTGACCCTCTGAAGTAACAAAGGTATTAAATTTTAAATCTTAAAAAAATTGTTGACAACTGAACTTCAGCTAAACTAACCTAACATAGATCAACAAAACCCACGAAAACATGAGTTAGATGGTTTTTGGTTGTAGAGTCAGTGCGTTGTAATTTGAGTTGGAGGTTTTACTCGCTGACTATTTCAGATCAAATGTACTGACAGAGAGGGTTGGTAAAGTAAAGGTCAGCCTTTATAAGTTGTATATTGTATACTGTATCTTCCTTGTTGTTGGATAAGTGCTTGTTCATGTAACTTTGTAATTCCAAGTTCATGTTGAACTTCAAGACAAATATTAACATAACAGTTCGACAGTTTCACTTGAGTTAATCACTAAGATTGTAAGCAGGAATTTGCAAAAAAAGATTTTTTTTGCAATTTTGTCAGTCGCGTCGTCTCCTCATATTCATCTGTGCTACTTTTATCATTTATAACTTTTCAATGATAATTATTTGAATTGCACAAAGTCCATTTCCTTTTCATTCATTAGCAAGTTCACACAATATAGTCATCTGTGCACGACAGAACTGGACAGAAAGGGTTATCTTTTATATTTTTTTACTTAAAGGCGACCTATTTTTTATAAGTCTTTGACACCTGGTCTTCAGTTTTAAGGTTGGACTGTTGTTTGTTTTTAGTTGTACTTTACACATCTGGTCATTTTTACGCAGATTTGAAGTTAATTAAATCTTATCTGTTTATCCATAGATAAATTTCTATTAGTGAAACCATTGCCGTTATGGACAAGCAACCCATTCCTGTTATTACCTTGAGCGATTCAGAAGCTGAAGAAACAATTCCAAATCCACCAATTGCTTCGCCTTATCCGGTTCCTAATGTTGGACCAGATGCTGGAGGAGAGCTGGTAAGGTGTAAATGTATTTTGTGAATTACTATTTTTTATGTGGCTTTCAGTTAAACAAATAATTAAATCACTTCCAGGCGAGTCTAATTGTCAATGTTTAATAGGCGTTGTGGGAATCAGACGGGAGCTCTTCGGAGGACGAAGAGTTCATGTTAGGAGCGCCTCAGGAACACAGTCAGGTTCCATCATCACCCATAGAACCCCTAAGTGTAGTGTTGGCACGCTCTCGCGCTCGTCTAGCCATACTTAAGGCTGAAGCAGAAACATTGCGGCGGACAGAGCGCCTGCGTCAAGAAAGACGTGCCGAGGAGGATGTTGATGACGATGATGTTGTTATCCTTTTGGAAATACCACGAAATCAGGTCCAGGAGAAGATAGTGACATATATTAAAACTAATAAGATGGCTGCTTTGGAAAGTGGAAGTCAAAGTTGCGCTTTTTAAAAACTCAAATGGTTCATTTTCTTAATTTAACAGGCCACAACAACTGTTGACCTCGACAAGACTCAAGAAATACCACAGAGTGACCGTGATTCTGATCAGACAGGATAAGCTTTCTGTTCTAATTTATAATTTATTTGTTCAAGTGATTATAGACATATCATTTTTATATCTTGTACAAGGTGTTAGATTATGTACTTGAATAGCCCTGGTTAAGACATTAAATGCAAAAGTAAGTAACCTGGAAATTTTTAGCACTAGTTTCAATGATTTCAATATTCCAAGATTTATCCATCGGTTAGGAAAAGTCGTGTAAAAATTATGAAGGTCGAACGTAGCAAGTGAAAAAGTAGAAACCCAGAGGTTGTAGTAAAGGCCAAGGCGGTCTTTAAACTTGAACGTTAGAATTAGACATCCACTTCCACAGGAGTTCCAATTCCTACTCCATTTTTATTTCCCAGTGAATTTACTTACAACAACTTGCATGACACCATCTTTTGACATTGCCAGATTCATGCGATCTGGCGGTAATAATGACGCTAGTGTGATACCAGACTCAAATGACTCGGCGACAACAAAGTTTTTTTTTGGCATTATTAGGTCCATTGTGTCCTGCGTTTGCGTGATGGTGTGCATAAAAACAAGTAGAAAATGATACAATCCGTCCGAGGTGATAGTGACAACGACGCGACGATGAGGCTCAATCAGTCTTTTTTTACGGGAACCACCACAAATAGTAATAATTCGTAACTCTGAATGTAACCATTGCAATAATCTAAGTACATCGTGAAACTGGGATACGGGAAGCATAATATCATATCATCATCACTTTGATCATCCTCACCATGAGCATGAATCCAAAAAGGGTTTTTAAAAAAGAGCTACGCAGACTGAGCAAGTTGCAAAGGTGTGGAGTGTGGGCACCTGTTGTACTCTTTGATTGGTTTCCCCTGCGGACGGACCTGATGCACAACACAGTATGTATTACATTATTCCAATGTAACTTTTTGTGTCTTCTTTTTGGTTACGTTCGCTGCTGCTTTTCTTGTATGTTTCACTCCCTGCCACACACTCTGCTGCGAGAGCGCCCAGTGCAGTTTTGCTGTTGAAGAGATACGAACGCGCACCTTCCGAAAACAAAAAACTCACCCTCACGTTAAAAGAGTGAGCAGAGTGAAAAGCTAGTTTGGCTTATCAAACTGTAATGTGAAGTGGGTAAAAAGAAGAAAAAAAAGAGCGACAGAACACGGAACTTTTCCGTGCACATTGGTTGCGTGCAGATCATTGATTATTAATTTCCCCTTATCTTTTCTACACAAGTTATAATGACGAGGGGAATTTAATCAGGTGAAAATTGGTTCGTAGGTTTTATAATAGAGAGCACGTTTCCGACAATCAAAGTGTATTTATTTTTGTAATTTTTTTTGCATGTGCTTCGTGTAGGTCCATTGTGTTTTGTTGCAGTACTAATTTACGACACAACGGAAAAACTAAAATTATTTCCAGGAAGCCCCGCTTCCAAGAAGAAGTTATTTGCAGCAAAAGTCAACGACAATTTTTTCCGAGTAACTGGTCAAAGTGTCATATTCAAGCATTTTATGGAAACGCAGACTAAAGGTTTCACAAACTTCATTCCTTATCTAGTACTTATCATTTGGGGAATTGTGTAAGGAAGTAATGGTGTAAGGTTTTCGTGGGGAAAGGGAAAATTCCCGTGTTGTCTTTGTGCATGTGAGCCACAACGCTCTGACAAGTTCCTTGGTAGAAAACAGTGTGTGTACGTGTACAACGCGACAGTTTGCTAACTTTTAAAACCTATGTCGCTCCGGCTGACATCAATTTCTGTTCCTAATTCAGTGATTTTACCTCTACAAATGGTGATGCCGATTAGAGCCGCTCAATACTCTACCTGCTTACAAGTTACCATGACCGAATATCCTGAGACAAATGTAAGTTCCATTTTTCTTTTTCTCTTTTATTTTATGCCACTTTTTTAAAAGCAATCATGGCTTCCATGTACGTATCCATTTTTCAAGGCATTTGTCATTTCCTGCTGATGTAAATAAGTAGTAACAATTAGTAATACTCAAGTGGGAACAAACGTTTTTTTTATTGCAAAGAAAAATGATTCCTGGTAAATAAATACATACATAACATGCATGACGACCAAATCTTGGAGTCGTGCAAATCAGCAGTATTGATTTTAGTGACGGTCATATGCAAGTCACTTATTCAAACAAACGCTCAATTCACTCTTTCACGGCAATTATACAAATGTTGAGAGAGAGAAGAAAAATCAGTTGGTTTGTGTCCACTTCGTTTTTATTTTAATTCCTATTGTACTTTTTATATATTTGCGTGCATCCGGAGACTATGTTTGCTCATATTCACACTTGATTTCGTTTCTCATGTACGTTTCAATTTTGTTAACAATCATTTACTGGTGATCATTTAAGCTTTAAAATTCCTGTGAATTTATTTCCCTAGAATTAATTGTCAAAATTGTATGCCATACGTGCCCTCAGAAAAAAGTAACCAGCAGGACGTGATTAACAGGAAAAAAATTAACAGGGACAAAAATATCTCCTATCCATGCGGGACAAATCCACTTTCCCTTATTGAAGAGAATACTTACTAAGCTCGTCTTAGAACCATGAATGGTGCTCTTCTCGCTTTTAAAACACGTGTGTAGTAAATTTAAATGCAAATATGACTTCTTTAAAGAAATGACGACATTTTGTGCATCCCTGTTTTGCATATATTTTGCCAAAAGCAAGTGTGCTTCGTATCAACTCCATGTTCCAATCCACTCAGTTATCAGTTATAGACAAATTGTAACCTACTCATTATTAGTTATCAATCCTTATCTTATCATCTGCCCAAGGTAAGATGTACGTTATATTACCTCACCACTACATGTCCATTAATGCTCCCCGATGATTGCATTATAATGAAGTTAGACCAGTCGTAGCAATAAAAAGTGTTTATTTTATTATCGTTTCCGGACACAAAATTTCACAAGAGGCAGGCAAGCGCATATATGCTTTTTTTTCTGTGAGCAGTAAGCCAACCGAACCCTCCCCAAATGTCAATAAGCGTGCAAATAAACATGTTCGTTTTTTTGTGTAATAACAGAGGAAAAGACTTGGGAAAATGTATGTCATCTGAGCCCGCAGTAACGCTCAACATTGGCAAACGAGCAATTCCCTAATCTTGCTTGAAACACACATTTGTTTTCTAAATTTAGTAAAGGAAGTATTGGGAATGGAAATTGTGACAATGTTCAATATAACTCTTTCATTTTTCGTTTTCTTCAATTATCCAATTCAGGTATGTGTGCACATCCTCTCAGCTAATATTGCACACATTTTTATTGATGAATTCCCATGGTAGTAAAAAAAAGGAAAACTTTAATCGTTAAAAAATCGTTAAAATCTCATTTCGTAGAAAAACCTTTTTACATGATTAATAATAAGTGAATTTGCTAAAAAAAATGGTATTTACTTTTTGAATATTGAACAGATGTGGCAGGAAATAGAAAGCGTCCTTCTCAACGAAGGAGGTCACACGATGAACAACACAAGTCGTTACACGCACCCACATCCTTCCCACCTTCATCATCACCACCACCATCACCCGAATCCCGGAGTCTCACACGATCCACCATCTTTGCCAACGCCGTCCAATAACAGTGGCGGTGGTGGAAGGACGACCAGTTCTATTTCGGAATCTCATCATCACCATCACCAACAAACTTTGAGAGAGACGTCGCTCTTCAACAGATCGACAACGACAATGTATTCCAGCTCCCATGATCCGCAGCAGCAGCAGCATCAACACTCTCCTCCTTCCAACTCCTCGTCCGTCACCACCGAAGTAACCACCGGGCATCAGATTTCACCCACCCTCTCGTCGCCCTCCTCGTCCTCATCCACGTACACAAATCTAAGCTACAGCTATCCCCTCGCAGAAACGAAACATTGCACCAGTGGTAACAATAGTACTAGCATTTCTAAAAAACGAGAATCTCAACAAGTGAAAAACGAAAACAACAATAATAACAATAACAACAGTGATCTGCTGAAAGTCAGTGGAGACACAGCACCAATTTTGTGTAGTAGTAATAATAATATTAACGGTGGTGGTGATAATGAGAAAGAAGCGTTACGACAAGTCAAATTGGAAGATCCAGTGTCCGTCGAATATAACGGTTTATATAACAGTGTTGACTGCGGAAGGGGAGCAAGGGAAGACGGTGGTAGTCCGATAAGTGAGAAAGGGAAACCGTTATCGAACAAAGCAACGAATAATGCATCAAACAGACATCTAAATCCTTACAGGGATAACATGTACTTTCCGGGAGCAGGAGTGGACCACTTTACCCCAATGAATTATGATCGTCTTGGGGGGCTCAAGCAAATGATGTTTGACTCGACAAAAACGTCCCTTACTAACAATACCACAACGATAAGCAATGGACCTCTCAGTAGTGGAGGAGTTGCGTCGAATAGTGGCTTCACCATGCCAGCCCTCGAATCACAAGTCTATGCACCTGGTGCGTCCCGTGAAAATACGGGTTTGGGAGGCCTCCGAGACTTTGGGAGTAATAGTAGTTGTACCTTGTATAACGGTGCACATTTCCAAACCAGCCCTCAATACGGAAATGCTCATCATCACTTCATGCATCCCCCGGCGCCACCCCAATGCCATTCTCACTACTCCCCGTCCACCAGTCCGCAAGGAGGTATTGAGGGCAGCGGTTCCCTTGTGAGTCCTTCCTACTATGGTCAAGCCCAGTGTCCCAATTTTGCCACAAATGCAACAGGACCGACTGGAATACCATATGGGGCCACTCCAGTGGGTTGCTTGGACTATTCTAGCAATTTGAATATAAATGTCAATCTCAATTTCCAAGGGGTTCAGAGCAACCTTTCTCGTTTGCACCACTACCACCAGCAACATCCTACACGTACAAATGGGAACAGTGGGAGAATTGGGACGCCAAGTGCGACGCCCAGTCCCGGTCAAGGACACCATCACCACTACAGTTTTAAAGTGATGACACCACCATTGTCTCCACATATTTTGAACGGGCATGGGACAGGTGGAGCGGGGAGTACTGGTAGTTTTCTGAATTCCACTTCGACATCGTCAAGTCGGATTCCTCAGCCACACGGCCACCTCTCCCTTTCCCACGGCAATTACCACGGGAGCCCATTGACGACATCGAATTCCAGCTCGTTGCAGCATCACACCAGTCATCACAATTCTCACCAGTCGGCCGCACCAGCGTCTCAACTACCCCCGACCACCTCGTCATCGTCTCCGACAGCAACAACAATGTCAACAGCAGGAAATCAACAAACCACTCACAATGCTGCGTCTCTTAGTCACCTTCATATGAGCATGAACTCGCCACTCTTTCAGATTCATCATCATTCCCAGACGTCCTTTCATCCTGCAGCAGCAGCGGCAGCGCATCATCATCATCACCATCACCATCATCAAATGCACGAAGGCCTGCAGCACATCTCAGGAAGCCCCAGTGCAGTGAGTTCTCTCTCCGCTGCGGCAGCAGTTCCTGGTGGAGTGGCTGCAAGTGCTACTGCTCCCGGTGGTCCTGCACTTGTTACCACGTCTGTTGTGGAATATCCGGTTCTTTATGTTGAGGAATCTAAACAAATTGGAACTCTCTTTTCCTTTCATTTTTGTCGCCAAAAGGAAGCTTTTTTTTATTCTCACGAAAGTGTTTTTTTTTGTTGAGGAATTTCCAGAAAACGTTAATGTTATCGGAGCAAAATCTACACATCTCAAGTGGCACGGACTTCATTTACATGGTTTTTATAGGATACAATGACTTGTAACCCATTTTTCCTTTTAGCTATCTTCAGATTCGGTTAGTTCAGTGTGATGGCGACGTGATCTCATTGAACACTCCATTTTCTGGGTGTTAGAATACTTATTGTAATATTTTTGCAAAGTTTTAAGAAACTTGGGCTGCTTTGGACGCATACAGTTTACCACTCTATTCGTTTTTATTAGATTTTTGCTTTGAAATGTATACCGATGAACTTGTACAGATTTATATCAAATGTATGCCATGTTTTTTTAGAATACGGTAGTGTGTAAGAATTTTTGTTATAGTATTTAATTTTTACACCACCACCAACATATATATAAAAATTTATTCTATATAAAAAATCATTTTCGTTAGTTAGTCAATAGTTTAAAAAAACGATTTAAAATGCTTAGCAATTATGAATTACCTTGTTCTGTTATTTTTTTGCTTATTCCAAATTTTTTGAGGAATTAAAAAGGAAAGTAAAAATGAACTCAATTATTGCTTTTCGCCTTGCTGTCCATCAAATATTTCGTGATGTTTGAAGATGTGAAAATTATGTCGTCATTTTATTTCTTGTCGGCGCGGCAGTATAAGAGGTACCTTGACAGATAATTTTCGGTTTGAGGGGAGCGATCATACTTTCACATTTTGGTGTCCCTACTTTCCACATTACTTCATTAATATCTGATGTGTCAGTGGCACAAAAGAGGGTTACGCGAAACATATTACGTAGTGGTAACAAAAAAAAAAGATAATATCGCGTGCTCACCTGATTAAGCCCTAATGGGGATGGAGTCATCAACAACTAGCTCAAGCAGAACAAGTGCTCGTGTGGAGAATGGTCGATTCGATAATGTTTTTCTTGTCAACTCAATGTACACAAATACAAAAAAACGAATTGCTTTTTAAAGCTCTGAGCACTTAACTTTCATATCGAAAAACGAAACATATGAAAGGACGCACACGGCATAAAATCAAGAAAGCTAGACGAAAATGTGATTATCGCTATCAGTGGTGTGTGCTTGTACAAAGATAGAAGAGAGAGAGAGCAATCACATAAGTTCTACATTTTTCAATGGAGGAAAAGCAAACATAATTATCAGATTGATTGGATCATTGATTATTTAGTATATTAGCAAACAAGAGCAAAAAAGCGGTACGAAACGTGCGTTGAACATTTCATAGAAGGAAAAAAATGTGCTCTCTTTAGCTTACCAAGTGGTGTCTTGTGGTCATTCGACATGAACTTACGCGATTTTAAGCTGTGTTATCCATGTTCTTATCATGTTATATTCCTCATCATTTGTTGTCATTTGATGGGAAATATTGATAATGTACCATTTTCGTTGAGGCAAAAGCTGCACAGCAACATTTTACTCACTGAGGTGGACAGTCATTTTGCTAACGACGAGGAAATGCGTGCAATGTTTGAACAATGCTCTTGTTTTCTAAACCTGTTAATCGAAGTAAAATAGCATTTTTTTGTTATCGGTGATATGGAAACACCTTGGTGCATTTAAAGCAGCTCAAATGTACCTATGTCACTTGCAACGAAAAATAATTCCGTAGATAATTCATATTTTTTCATTTACATACTTCCAAAAAATATTTGAGTTGCAAGATTTTCGGAGTTTGAACAAATTTTAACAAAAAAAATCAGTTTGTATTTTGAAAACACTGGCTTGTGCACACTTCTTTGGAACCTGTTCCTGTTGAGCGCACAATCACACGCTGATTTTTTTGTCTGCATTATTTGCACATACCAACAAGGCTGCTTTTGGTCGCAATTTTAATATTCTAAGAGAATTACTCACTTCCCACAGACGAGAAAATGAATTGAACACGGAATAATGATAATAATCATACGTCCCTGTCCGTGAAGCTATCCCCTGGGATAATGGTAATGTTTACATCAACTCCGCACACTAATGGAGTGCCACAATTAAAGCTATTAGTCTTGCTTCATTTGAATAGACTTTATATGGAAGTAAGTGCATAACGTTCGTGCGCATTACCATTTTATCACTCTCTGCACACATTCCCCAAAAAAATTCCCTCATATTCCTTCTTTGCCATTGCAATTCATTGCAATAATTTTTCATGTGATGTGTTTTTTTATACGAAAATCTGTGAGAGCAGAAAAAAAGAGGACGAAAAAGGTTACAAAAATGGTTTTTCAGTCATCTCACAAAATAAAATCATATTCTTACCTACTTGAACATTATGAATGATACTCTGAAAAAAAAACTGGTGGTGATAATAATATGCGACCTAGGTTTAAGCTGCGTTTGCTTACCTTAAAACACATAATCCAGGTTTAGTCGCATAAAAGAGGATAGCCATTGTATTTGCTGTCTTTTTATTATATAAGTGCGCTCACACTGGTTACTGAATGTTCTTAGAAGTTTATAATATTTTCCTCAACAATGATGAGAGTGAAAGAGGTTAGAAACTCGGTGAGAAGGATGATTATTAGCTCGCCAATGTTTTTAGGTTAAATATCGTCTTGTGGTGCACATTGGAACTGAACTAGTAAACTTATGTAAGAGCTCTGGTTTAAAAACAGCTGGATTGTTGTCTTAAGGGAAATACTTATCCTGCATGACGATTCCTTTATGATTCTTGTGGTCCACGGTCGCCATCATGTTGTAAAAATGTGCTCAAACTACATTATTATCTCTGACCGATATATTTATTGCTTTCTCCACCCCAAAAAAAAGAAGTTTAACTCAAGTGAAGAGGAGAACAAAAATAAGACCAAAAGTGAAAAACATGGTGATTTTGACTTTTAGAAAAAGAAGACACAGGATGTGCACCTCTATACATATTCCTTGTGAGCATTAGACTACTCATGAGCACATTCAAACTAGGTTGTGAGTTTTTTCCTATTTAAGTCTAAAAGAATACTTGGAAATATGTCCCCTTACAGAGAATGTGTACATAAAAAGAATTGAAATAATAATACAAAGAAGGAGATAATGCGTCGAAGACAAAAATGAGTTTAACAAGAAAATCTACTGAAGCAGTTTCAATTTTCATAAAATATTCCAGCTAAATTAGTTGCAAGCTAACGAAAGGAAACTTTCACATACAAAACAGGTATAAAATGAAAAGCTCCATTGCTCCAAAAAAAGTTCTTATCTGGTACAATTCCATCTGAAGATATTTAGTCAAAATAGAAGCGAGAGCAAGGATTTGAGCATTTAATGAAAAAAAAGAGGTGAAGAAGAGTTGAGAATTTTTGTACCATCGTGTTACTCACTATATCCAGTCGGGTTAATGTATATTGGGCAAGTTTACTCTCAATAATTAACACCCACGCGGGTCATAAATTTAGGTTGTGTGTAAACCCAATGAGAAATCTTGTACTCTTTTTTCTTAAACGAGTGAGCAGAGCAACCCCGACAGATCAATTATAAGCTACGTGTTCCTCACAGATTACTTTCAAATGACGAAGGTAAATGTGGCTTTGAGCAATTTTGTCGGAAGAAAATGAAGGTGAAAAATGGTTTTTTTTTCAAAAACACTTCGTTTCAATTTTACTCAATTCAAATTCGTTCAACGAATATCGCAACCTAAGCCGCACACATAATACCATATATATTTTCGTCTTGTGTCTTGTGCATGCGAATGAATAATAATTTTTTCTCTCTTTTTTCTTCTTCAAAGACAACTTGTTCTTCGTTGTTAATGATCCACCACAAAGTCAATACTAAAAACAGAAGTTGCGATGTTTTAAAATCCTGATAATATGCGTTGTTCAGAGACGTGTTCAGAATGTAAGGACGTTTTAAACTGTATTATGGCAAGGCTTGGAACAAGTCGTAAACGAATTTTTGATATGAAATATTGTCATAATAAAAATCAATGCAAATCTTCATTATTTGATTTTTTGCACTGGATTAAGACAGACGATGATGAGTTGAATACACTTGCCTACATTCTGACAACCTTTTTTGATACGAAACATAATTAAGTGCCAGAAGGTAATAAGGATGTTATGGCTTTTTTGCGCTTCAACAACAATGCTTTGGTGTATAGGGTTCCTGGCTGCCTGTCTCCCTTATAATATCGCTCGGTTTAGCGATATTTATGGTGTTTTCAACTGACGCTGTAAATAGTTCGCAAACACACAAAAGCCACTGAAAACAAAGGCTTTTTTGCCGCACACACAAAAAAAAATTGCAAAGGTGCTCCTTTCATCTGTGAAATATGCAATCATATTCGTCTCAGGTGGAAATCTCAGGTGTGAATTTGTACAAAACCTGAAATGAGAAAATGTTGATTTCTACTGTGAACTTTTAAAGAAAAACACTAAATCAATTACGTTTATTCTATGATATTGCACCTACCCTGCTTTAAATTATTTTTTTACGAACAAAATCTTCAGCAAACTTTCTATACTTTTGCGTTATATCCAGTTTAACTTGCTCAAACGTTCAGTTTCTTGAAATTCACGAGAGGTGATCTTGTGTCTCAGGTTGTAAAGGATTGCAGGTGATGGCATGCTGAGCGAGTTAATTTTAATGGCATGTTAAATGATTAAAAGCCTTAGGAAACTTACTTTCTTGCCTCAAGAAAATTCTACTTAAGTCCCGACAAGTGGAAAAGAGGAACATATAAAACTCTTTTTACCACCCGCAGGACACCAACGACCATAGTTTTAAACAGTATTAATGACTTTGGTGATTCTGTGACTACCACTTACCTAC